>VDFB02267613.1:0-55442 GCA_007258455.2 Sequoia sempervirens | reverse complement strand
TCGACTCGATTATACTAGAAGTGAGTATGTGAAAGCTCAGTTAGACTCATTTAAGGGTTAAGACCAATTCTCTTCTCTTAAGTGATACTTCCCCTCTCTTCTAGAGGATTGAATCTGTCCCTGCATCCAACTTAGTACATAGAAAATGTAGTTAGTTGAATCAATTACAACCTTTTGCATCATATATTTTATAGAAAAAATCATTGCATAACTTCATTTTGAATCAAACATTCATTTATTGTATTCTCAAAATACATAAAGCATAAACAAACATATTTAAAGCATTTTCACATAGCTAGGTAAAAGTAAATAAGTAATAGCACAATGGGGTGTAACACCTTAACCCTCACCCTTATACCCTAAACCCAAAATATTGTCCCTCGACCCTATACTTACACCCTAAATGATACACTCTCAACCCTTCACCCTATGCCTTATACCATCAATCCATATCCTATACCCTAAACCCTAATCCCTATACCTCACACACTTAATATTATACACTCAACAAGTTGAACATCATCCCTCAACTATAAACCCTCAACCCTATACCCTATACCTTATACCCTAAACCTTGAACATTGTCCCTTGACACTATACTTAAATGGTAAATCATACACTCTCAACCCTTCACCCTATTCCTTATACCCTCAATCCATCAACCATGTACCATATACCCAATATCCTATACCATAATTCCTATACCCTACACATTTAATCTTATACACTCAATGGTTTGACCATTATCCCTCAACTGTAAACCCTCAACTCTATACTTAATCCCTAATCCCTCAAACCTCAACCCTATACCTTAAAACTTAAACCCTACACCCTCAACCCTCATCCCTATGCCATATACCCTCAACCTTATATCCTAAACCTTAAACATTGACCCTCAACCCTATACTTAAAACCTAAACCATATAATCTCAACCATTTACCCTATGCCCTTTTCCATCAACCTATACCCTAAACCCTAAACCCTAATTCTTATACCCTACACAGTTAATCTTATACACTCAATGGGCTGAAAACTATCCCTCAACCGTAAACCATAAACCCTCAACCCTATACTTAAGCCCTAATCCCTCAACCATTAACCCTATACCTTCAACCCTTAACCCTGCACCCTGCACCCTCATCCCTATACCCTATACCCTCACCCTTATACCCTAAACCTTCAACATTGTCCCTCAACCCTCAACCATATACTTAAACCCTAAACCCTACACTCTAAACCCTTAACCTTATGCCTTATACCAAAGCCCCATGCCCTAAACCCTATACCCAATATCGTATTTATCCTAATCTATATACTGTAAACACAATCTTATACACTCAACTGTGAACATTATCCCTCAACTATAAACATTAAACCCTTAACCATATACCCTACACCCAACCCTATACTTAAACCCTACACCCTCAACCCTCATCCTTATACCTTAAACAATAAAACCTACACCCTCAACACTCATCCCTATACCCTATACCCTCAACCTTATACACTAAAACTTGAACATTGTCCCTCACACTATACTTAAAACCTAAACCATAAGCTCTCAATCTTTCACCCTATGCCTTATACCCTCAATCTATATACCCTATACACTTAACCCTATACCATCTACCTTGAACACTATCCCTCAAACCTCAACCCTATACCTTAAACCCTAAAACCTACACCCTCAAACCCATACTTAAACCCTAAAACCTACACTCTCAACCCTTAGCCCTATGCCTTATACACTCAACATGTACCCTAAACCATATACCCAATATCCTTAACCTTAATCCCTATAGCCTATAAACTTAACCTTATACCCTCATCCCTTAACCCCATACTTAAACCCTAAATCCTACATCAACCTTGTACCCTAATTTACCCTAAACCGTAAACCCTCAACCCTATACCGAATATCCTAAATCCTAATCCCTATAGCCTATACACTCTATACCCTCAACCCTAAACACTATCCCTCAACCCTCAACCCTATACCTTAAACCCTAAACCCTACACCCTCAAACCTCATCCCTATACCCTAAAGCCTCAACCTAATACCCTAAACCCTATACTCTAAAGCTTCAAGTTGACCATTTTGGTGTATAAATTTGACACACTTTTTAAAGCTACTTTGGGACCCCTCCTAACGGTGAATACTCACTCTAAGGAAATGGATGCCGTAATAAATACATACAAACTTCCATACATTCATACATATACATACATACATACAAGCATATATTCATACATACAAGCATATGTATGTATGAAAAACGTGTTTTTGTATATTCTATAAAATTTCACATAATCTTGTTTATGCTAACCATCAAATTTGCATGTGTTTCAAGGTCAAGTACAATAAAAAATTGGGTAATGTTAAGCTCTCTCTTAACTATTTAACGATGTAATTTTTTTCACATTTTGACTATGTTAAGGCTTTCATCTTTAATTTCTTTTGTTGGTGTATCCATTTTGTCAAAAAACCAATGTTTGGTATTTTTACTTTATTTTTTAATCGTTCAATGAAATTTCAAATAAATTACATTTTTATAAACTAGACTCTATTCTACAGATATTAAAAAAAAATGATCTTCGATTAGTTTTCAAAAATTATAGGGTTTGCATGGTCAATTTTTTGTTTTTCAAGATGTGTCCACTTTGAAAATTAGTAAAAAAATATATATTCATTTAAAAATTATCAGAATAATTCAAGACTGCAATACATGTTGTTAGCTAATTTCTCATTGAAGCGATTTTAAAAATACTAAAAAAATGTTAACCTTTTGACATACCCACAACAGGTCCACTATGTTGTGTTTTTTTTTAAAAAACAAGACTAGTTTGTGTGGGTAATGTGTTTGAACCCCTTAATATTTACCATTTAAAAAAAATAAGTAGTTTAAAAAGTACACTCGAAGCTCTATGGTCCTTGTTTTTGTTGCATCTTAAAATTTTGAGTGTAACTATCCTCAATTTCTCATCCAAGGTTAGTATTTCTTGATTTCATAAGAAAATAGTGGCCACTTAAGACCCCTTTTTGGCCCCTCATCTTTGCGCACTTACCCTTTATGAACTGTAAAGTGGGGACTTCAAATGCATGAAAATACTAGCTTTAAACCATATACCAAATGACTTGAAGATATTCCTAAAGATGCCTTTATATGAGTATGATTTGTCAACAATGCAAATATAAGATGAGTATGCCACTCTAAGATTTTTATCGAGTAATTTTCTAATGACACTTAGTAAATTATTATTAGTAGAATCAATGACTCCATTCCCTTGGGGATAATTATTTGATGAAAATTTAAGAGCAATCCCATAATCACGTCCAATTTAAAAAAATTAAAGAAGAAAATGTTGGACTGTTATCACATACTAAATAAAAAGGACAACCAAAACATTTTACCAATGAATTGAGTCACCACTTTTGTTATGCATAGTTTATAGGCTTGAGCCTCATTCCAATTAGTTTAAGGAAGCTAAGGTAGTGGAAAAAATTCCTACACTAATCTTGAGAGGAGGATAATACAAAACTTTATAGATCTTTACAAGAGAAACTTAAACATAAATAAACATAAATATCATTCATACTACAATATAGTGATTTACATGGGAAAAACCCTTTCAAGAGAAAAATCCCACACTCCAAAATTTTCCCAATATATTATTTATAAATTATAAAGATTACAATATACTTACAAAAAAATCTTCTCACAAGAGTATCATCGATCAAAGATCCAAAGGAAACACATCAAACTCTCATAATACATCACAATACACAACCACAATACAAAGCCCTCATAAAATAGGGTTACTTTTTAGGGCAAGTCAAGCCAAAAAATATCTACCATTAGATCTGAGACCTAATGATGAACAGTCCAAATTTACAATAATAAAATATACATGTAAATTGTGGCTTTCAGGGGTGCTGCCCCCGAACCCTCACCATGATGCATGGCTCTCAGACCCCCTATTGAGGGGGTACCCCCTGCACCCCACACACTTACCTATCAATAATAAAATTTATGTAATTATAAGGCCGAGACACATTTTCCAAATAAATCTCCCACTTATTGAACACCTTGCAAGAGCAACCAAAGGGAGTATAAACATCGTCTCTTAATTGCTAGGGGCCGAAAGGCCCATAGACTCCAAACACCATCTGAACTTCTATGTTCTCACAGGCTTAGTTAAAGAATCAACAACATTCATCAAAATCTCTACTTCAACCAACTTCACTTTTCCATCTCCAACCATATCTCTAACAAAATGATATTGTACATCAATGTGCTTGGTCCTGACATGAAATGTTGGGTTCTTAGCTAGACATATCGCACTTTGACTATCACAATAAATTGTCATTGCACCTTGTTTTATTCTAATATCTAAACACAGTATCTAAAGAAAAATGGCTTCTTTACAACATGAGTAGCTGCCATATTCTCAACTTTAGTAGTGGACAAAGCAACCATAACCTGTCACTTACTCATACAACTAATTGCACCGCCAAATAAAGTAAACACATAAGCACTGGTGGATCGTCTGCTATCAACATCACCTACCTAGTTTGAATCCACATAACCATGAATATCAAGGGAAATATCATCTTCAGTCAAATTACTATGATAACACAAGGAATATTTGAGGTATTGCACACATATCTGAAGACTCTTTTAATTGCATCCTAATGAACTCTACCAGGATTAGACATATATCTAGAAAAAAATCCTACTGCTTGGGCAATGTTTGGTCTAGTACAAACCTTAACATACATCAAACTTACAAATACACTATAGTAAGACACTCTACTCATCTCTTCCATCTCTAATGGGGATGTTGGACAATTTGAAATAGATATCTTTATTCTAGTTGAAAAAAGAACACATAATGGTCTACAATATTGGATGTTAAACCTCTATAAAATTGAATTGGCATACTTACTTTGGCAAAGCCATAGATTTTTGTTCACTCTATCTCTTCTAATTTCCATTCCAAGAATGTGTCTAGCTACAACAAGATCTTTCATTTCAAATTTAGCTACAAGTTGAGAATTTAGTTATGAAATTATACCTTTTCCTTTATCAATAAATAACATATCATCAACATATAATGCAATAAAAAGGAAAAAATCGCCATCAGTTCTATAATAAAATCAGTGATATGATTTAGAATGCTCAAATCCTAAAATCAACACATATGAATCAAATTTTTAGTACCACATCCTAGGACTTTGTTTTAGGCCATACAAAGATTTCTTCAATTTACAAACCAATTTACTTTTACCTTTCACCATGTAGAGCTTTGGTTATGTCATATAAATATCATCCTCCAAGTAACCATGAAGGAAAGAAATTTTCACATCCATTTTCTCAACCTCTAAATCATAAGCAACAATAATAGAAATAAAAAATATAATGGATGTCATTTTTGCAATAGGAGAAAACATCTCACCATAATCAACACCCTCAACTTGAGAGTAACCTTTCTCACAACCAACCTTGATTTGTACTTTTCAATACCTCCATTTGAACCAATATTTTTCTTGAGCACCCATTTGCAACCAACAAGTTTTCATCCTTTAGTCAATAGTACAAGATCCCATGTATCATTATTTTTCAAAGTTATCATTTCTTCATCCATAACAATCTTCCAGTATTCTACATCATTCATACCTAATGCCTCTTCTACCAATATGGGTTCATCCATGTTAGTATTCAAAGAAAAAATACATGTCCAATCATTAGGTGAATACCTTTTAGGTGGTTTTCTATTCCTTGTAGACCTATGAACAAGTTTATTTGGAGGTTCTTCCTCCTCTTCTAAAGATTTAGAGCTAGATGAGCTCTCCTCAACTTCTTGTCTATCAAGGGGTCTCAATTCAAATTTCTTAGGTGTAGAAGGAATTTGAATCACATTTTCATGTTTACTTTGTTCTGGTTGTAATGTAATAGAAGAATGCTTAATTTCTCTAAAAATAACACCTACTATATATTACCTTTTGTGCAATAGGATCCCAAATCTTGTATCCTTTCTTACCATAACTGTTTTTGATAAAGATGCATTTCACAACTATGTTCTCCAAATTTGTTCGCTTCTCCTTTGGCACATGTGCATATGCATTGAAACCAAAAAATCTAAGATGTCTTAATGAAGGTTTGTGACTCAACCATGCCTCTATAGGCATATTATCAACAAGAGCTGATGTAGGAGACTTTTTAATCAGGTAACAACCAGTGGCAATAGCTTCAGCCCAAATTTTTTTTTCTAGACCAACACCACTCAACATACTCCTAGCCTTCTCCATTAGTGTCTTGTTCATTCTTTCTACAACTTCATTCTATTATGGAGAATACAAAGTTGTATTTTATTTATGAATACCACAATCTTTACAAAATCTATCAAAATCATTAGAGAAAAATTCACCACCATTATCAGTCCTCAAACATTTTATTTTCTTTCCAGTCTACAACTCAACCATTGCTTTAAATTATTTGAATCGACTGAAAACTTCATATTTACTCTTTAGAAAAAATATACCCATGTCCTACTATAATCACCAATAAATGAAACATAATATGTAGATTTTCCAATTGAAGAAACATCTACAAGACCAAACACATCAGAATGAATAAAATCCAATACACCACAAGATTTATGAGAACTAGAGTAAAACTTAGTGCGGTTTTGTTTTCCATAAATGCAATGCTCATATAAATCAAATTCAAGATTACAATTAAATAAACCTTCAACAAGGTTTTTTATTTTTTAAGGTCCTTAAACCCTTTTCTCCAATGTGGCCAACTCTTTGGTGCCATAGTATAGTTTTCTCTACAAGTAACTTTGATTCAGAAGAAAGAGCACCCTTGGGTACCTAGAAGCCATGACCATCTGATGAAGATGAAACCCTCACCTCTTTCAATGAATTAGCCACATACTTCATTTCCACATAAGTACTATTGCACTCAACAATGCATGTATCAAGGTTACACAATGTTCCATATCTAACACCTCAAGCAATCACCATAGCACCTCTAACCATCTTGTATCTCGCATCAAAAAATACTACCTGCACACTTGCATCTATTAGTTTTCTCACAGATAAAAAAATTTGTGCTAATAAAGGGATATGTAACACACCACTAATCCTTTTTATTCTACCATTAGGAAACCTAATTCTAACTGTACCATGGCCAACAATATTTAAACAAGACTCATAACCCAAGTACACCTTACCTCCATCAAATTCTTCATATTCAGAAAACCAATCCCTATTAACGTTCATATTAAAAGATGCACCTGAGTCAATCAACCATGCATCATTACTTGCACAAGTTTCCAAATTTATAATGAATGAATTACCATCTTCTTTCTCAAACTCATAATTAGAATCAAATCTCTTTTTTTTCTTCTTCTTTTCTTCTTTGTAGTCCTTACAAATATGTCTAGGCTTATCGTAGTTCCAACAAATAACTTTGGACTTTCTAGGAGATTTAGATCTCCCTTGGACTTGGATTTATCACGCTTCTCATTATTCTTTCCATTTTTATTAGTTCCTCCATGAACATTTAGGGCCTCTTTGGAATTGATGGATATCTTCCTCCTCATCTCTTCAGAAATCAAAGAACCTACCACATCTTCAATCTTCAATATTACAGAAGTACTCCCAATATCTATAACAAGAGAATCCCACAAATCAGGCAAAGAACAAAGCAAGATCTAACATTTCTCCTCCTCATCCATTTTATGCCAATTGATGCCAATTGAGCCACCAACATATTGAATGCTTCCAAGTGGTCTGTAATTCATCCACCCTCTTCCATTCTCAAGGAATATAATTTATTCCTCAAGAAAATATTGTTCAATAAAGATTTGGCTTGATGCATCTCACCAAGTTTCTTCCATAGTTTTTGTGTAGAGGTATCTTCATGGATATTGATTAAAATAGTGTCTTCCAAGCATAGTCTAATTAGACCCTTGGATTTATGGTTCATAACATCATATCAAACAAAAAAATTAGGATCTACATGCCTTGAAACATCCTCATCAACATCATCCCACATATCTCGATCTATCAATAAATCCTCCATCTTCAGCTTCCACATCTCAAAGTTATTTCTAGAAAATTTATCCACCTCTATTCTCCCTAATGAACTTCCTTTTGAAATTTCTTGAAACAAGATCACAAAGTTTATTTTGCACAAGCTCCCACTCAAATATAAATTAGTTCAAAAAACCCAACAACTCACAACTCAAACTAAAGGTGATAAGGCTCTGATACCATTTGTAAGGAAGCTAAGGTAGTGGAACAACTTCCTATAGTAATATTGAGAGGAAGATAATGCAAAACTTTACAAATACTTACAATAGAAACTTAAACATAAATATCATGTATACCACAACACAATTTACGTGGGGAAAACCCTTTCAAGAGAAAAACCCCACACTCCAACAACCACCCAATATATTATTTAGAAGTCACAAAGATTACAATATAATTACACAAGCTTCTCACATGAGTATCACCAACCAACTACCTAGAGGCAAAACAACCACTATTAGACTCTCATAATACATCACAATACATAGTTGTAATACAATGCCCTCATAAAATAGGGTTACCTTCTAGAGAAATTCAAGCCAATAAAATATCTACCATCAGATCTAAGACCTAATGATGAATGGTCCATATTTACAATAATAAAGTATACATAAAATGTGGCTTTTAGGGGCATTTCCCTTAAACCCCCGCTAGGGCGTGTGGCACCTAGACCCCTTGTCAGGGGGATAAGCCTCCCACACTTACCTATCAATAGAAAACCTTATGTAATTGCAAGGTTGAGACACATTTTCCCAACATTTGGTACAATAATTTATAGTGGTAAGAATATACATTTGGCTTGTAGAAGAAGGTAGATTGATTATATCAATGAAATAAAGTCTCCATGGTGTGAATTCCTCTATTTTGTTTTAGTTTTTTGACAAGAATTACAAGTACAAATATACATATGTGTGTTGTGAAAGAGAGTGGGACAATAATAATCAACACGTAGAATCCAATGGGAAATAACAAGCCCATTTCCTTGACCAATGCCAAACTTTTCATGAAAGCTACTCAACTCTATACAAACTTCAAATTTACTTTTCATGAAAGCTACTCAACTCCGTACAAAATTCAAATTTACTAAGGCACCATAAATAAATACCTTCACGATTCCTTTTATATAATATATAACCTATCAATATAAAGCTATTTATTTTCAATTTCAAATCTCTTCGTTAAACTGCATTCAAATGGGAATGGAAACACAGGTTAAGAAAATAAAACACAATATCATCATACTAGTCATCAAGAGAGACACGCTCAAGTGCATATATTGGTGTGTAGAAGTGTCCAAAATAACCTTTTCCATAGTACATGTAAGAGTTTATCCTCTCACAACCTTCATGGGTTATATTTCAAGATCAAATTCTTGCAGTATGGTTACCCACTTTCCCCTATGCTCGCCCAACTTGCTTTACATAAAAATAATTTTAACAATGGCATTAGGAACAAATGCATACACCTTACTTCACAATATATAATGCCTATATTTTTTATGGCTTTTACTAAGGTGTACACATGTTTCTCTATATAGGTATACTTTAGATTGACTTTTTTCAAAGGGGCACTCATAAAAGTGATGGAACACTCATTGCTAGGTCCTCTCTTCTGGGTTAATATTGTTGCACATGTATGCTCAAAGGCTAATGAATATATATAAAAGGCTAATGAATAATTATAACTCACCATTATTGGGCCATCAACGATAGATTTTTTATTTCCTTAAAATATTTCTTGGCCTCTAGGGTCCACTCAACTTTGGCATCTTATTTCAATCATAGTGTTTCATGGCTTGGAAATTTCTACAAATCTTATGATGAATTTTATTATAAAATTGATCTTACCAAAATATGATATTAGTTCCTTCTTACTAGCAGGGGGTTAAATATTCAAAATGGCCTACACACTCAAGATCAATATAAATACCTGATTTAAGATTATGTGTCCCAAAAAAATTCCTTCAATCACCTCAAAAATATATTTCTAGTTGAAGGATATCCCATACTCTCTACACCTTTGAAATAATTTACAAAGATATGAGATATGATCTTCTCACTTTTTTGAAAAAACTACTAATTCATCCATATAAATTATGAAACACTTCCAAACCAACTATCAGAAATCAATTTCTATGGCCCTTTGGAAAGTGGACCCTGCATTGATTAAACCAAATGACATTCTCTTGTAGGAAAAAAACAACCCACTTACTGGTGAAAGTCGTCTTCAATTGGTCCTCGTGCTCTATCATTACTTGATTATACCCTAAATAACCATCGAGGAAAGACATCATTTGTGATCCATTAACAATCTACAAAACTTCATCCAATGACATCAAAGGATAGTTATCCTATTCAAAGGTCAATCGAGACTTTTGAAATCAATATAGAGACATATCTCACCATTCTTTTCTTGCACCAAGACAAGATTAGAAACCCAAGTATAATGACATATTGGAAAGATAATTCACATCAATAACAACTTCTTTACTTTTTTGTAGATCAATTGTTCCAATAAGGCATTAATTGGCCATTTTCATTGGTGAAATTTTTTTTTCTTTTGGCTTAAGAGGGATCATATGTGTAATAATTGTTGCATCATAGGTCTTCACATCCTCGTAACTCCAAGCTATAACATCTAGGTAAATAGTAAGTTCTTTAATTATACCTTCTTTGTCCTCTAGAGTACACATCTTACCAATCAAGAAATTTTTAACATTGTTCATGGTACCCATATTATATGTGTCACATTTACCATGTTTTGACTTAGTTTATTCTCCTTTGGACCGCAATTGATACCTACCAAAGATACATTTCAACTAAACTATTCTTTGAATTTTTATTTTATTTTTTAAGTTGATTACACCTTTAAGGTCCATCTTTACTTCCTCAAGGTCATCTTCATCTATTATTTAAGAAATAAACACATTTAAATTGGTAATAAATCTAATATATGCTTATCATCCTCAAATAATTAGAAGATTATAATATTATTTGGGATTGATGGAACTGGAGTAAGCTCAACTATGAACTTCTTAAGACTTGACAATGCCAAAAACTGCAAGGCATTGGCTATTGGACCTAGAGCATTAGCTACATGAATTTTATGCCTAGGGATCAAATTGTATATTAAATATATCAATTTTCTCAATGAGATCCCAAACTTGGTTTTGATAATTTCCTAACCTCTTATCATGGCAAGACTATTGCTTATAGACCTTCCTAACAACCAACTCAAAGTCCCCAAAAACTTGCACTGCTTTTTCTTTCTTGTGAATAGCCATGAGAAGGTCATGTGCATCAATGATTCATATTATGTAACATTATTTATACATGAGAATTTTAATCTATGAGCAATGACAACCTTTTATTCAAATCTCCTTACAATGTACATGATAAATGCATCATTCACCCTCTTATAGTGATCACATAAATATGTATTTGCAACTGAGGATATCAACCATACAATTTATACTTGTGAGGGACATTACCAATAGGGACAAGAGATGTTAACCCTCCATATTTGAAATTCTTGGCCAACATGTAAACTATATAAGATGTCATGCTAAAAATATAAGTTTCCCTCACCATGGAAAATTGATAATGAATATTGTCATTGATTAGTTGTGCCCAATGCATCTTCTTAGTTCCTTTGAGAATCTCTTCCACATAGTAAAACATCTAGTTCTCAAAATTTTAGGTTGAACATGAACCCATAACTCTAAAAGAGTTACCAAGTCATTGATTTCATGAATGAAAATATTTCTATATAAGTACTTGGGTAATTTCAAGGTGGAGGACCTAGGTTTATTCACTCAAAGCTCATTAATAGTCTTCATACACTACTCAAGTCCTTCCTTAAACACTTTATTAGCTTGTCATTTGGTAACCAAAGTCATTGTTGAGTGGAATGGGATGCCAAAGGCCTCTATAATAGTTGCACTTGATAAGTAAACTATCACCCTTATATTTGGAGCTACTATCTTCCTAGAATCTTCATAATAATTATCCTTACATTCCATGATTAGATCTAGACACTAAACTAAAGCGGGGAACCCAGTAGCATGAAATATTCCATTTTGCACCAACGTTTTGGCATTGGGAGTGGGGTTGTTTCCAAAAAATTCTCGTTGAAATCCTCTATATCAATGTGTCCAAGCTTGGTGTCCCCAACAAGATTCCATGATTAAGTTATTTTGGTCTTAAGATAAATCCCTTTGAATTTATACTTCATCTTAGCCACCCTTATCATTTATCCCTATATAAAAACCTTAATAAATATCTTACAATAATTTCATACCAAGATCTATTTGTGCAATGTGCCAATTTTAATGATCTTATATACATCACATTTTCATAAAACATCTAACTCATTAAAACATCTAAAATTTATAAAATCCTCAAAATTAATATAAATTTCCTTGAAGATGAAAACATTCCTTACTATTCCATTGTGAAGATTTGGGAAGGACGAAACTTGGGAGAAAATCATATATAACCAACCTTGCAGAAAAAAGGAACCTAACCATCCCTTGAAACATTTTTTTACAAAATATTTCACATTTAAATTAATTACAAAAAAAGGAAGGGTTCTTGACCTTGGAAAAAATGGAGGACAAAAGACCAAATCCATATTGAGATTGAAATCTCACAAAATGGTTGGATGACCAATAAAACTTTGCATCAGAAACAATGATTAGGTGAAAGTTGGACTCAATGTTTGTGAACAACCAATATTTTGTGGAGAAGACACATGGTCACAAATAAATCTGTGCTATGGAAAATCTTTGCAACGATAGGGGAGAGGGGCCTATGGTGGAGCAGGGTCCAATAGTGGGGATAGAAGTAGTCCACAGTGGGCCCCATAGTAGAGCATCTTAATATCCAATTGCAACACTTTTTATCCATAAAATACACAAACTGACAAATCATGTGATGCCACATTAGTGCACCACTATCGGTCTCACTTTTTTTTTTGGCCCTTTTTAGATACCTCAACAAAAAGCATGCTGATGTGGCATCATATTTGACGATGTGACCCTAAAACAAAATATAGAAGCACATGAGTTGCCAAATAAACTATTGTACAAAATTGGGATTGATTTGAAATTTTCACATAGGATTTTGAAAAACACAAAGTTAGGGTTATCCACTATAGGCCCCTCTCTCCTAGTAGATTTAAAAAGAATTAGAACTTTCCTAGTGAAAAATGTAGAACAACGAAACTCGATACAAGACCTGGACATGAGACAGATAAGACAAAGATCCATGCAACGGAAAATACATCATGAATCTCACAATCACCCTAAAGAGAGTAAATGACCTCTACAATTTTCTCACATTTGGGGTAAGTATAGATATGACCTAACAAAAATTTTCCCCTCAACTTGGACTACACCAATTTTCTTATCTTAGTGTGAAGTTAAATCTACTCAAATAGACACTTTCATTGCAAACCCTAAATCTACGCTTATTGTGACAACTTGACTACTACTACGCATAGCATCTTTTGGAATAATAATGATAATAAAAATGCCTCAATATCCATTTTATATGTATTTGTTCCTAATATCAATTAGAACTAACATCTAGGTTTGAATTTAACATTCATTATATTAAAGAGTTTATAATCAATTAAAATAAATTTGGATTCTTAATAAATAATTTTTATATAAGTATATTATATTATGTTATGTAACATATATTATATATTTTGTTTTATATTATATTAAAATTAAATTAAATTATTATTATTAGAGGGGTAAACATTTTTGATCGGGGGACTTCATCCCCAACATAAATACTCAACAATTAGATCCCAATGGGGTTTGAACCTTGATGGTAAGAATAACATCACAACTCAACCATGACACCATGCCACTATTGACTAAATTAAATTAAACTATATTATATTATATAACATTAAATTATTTGATGGTACTATAGAGTCATTCAAAAAATGGTGTGTGCAGGTGTGAGAGCAGGAGCAAGCGGGAAGACTAGAGGGGGAGGAATTTTGAAATCCTCTAATGTTAATGTTGATGTAGAGGACAACTCAGATGAAGATTGGTGGGATTTGGAGGCTTCTCAGTCTCCTGTGACTATGTCGATTTTATGCCTGGCGCCTGTGTTTCTCAAGATCTCTGGAGACAGGTGGGTGGTGTTAGGGTGGCTCCTCTAGAGCTGTCTGCATCCTTGGAGCTTCTGCCTTGGGTTTCTGTGGCTTCCTTGGTCCTTGAAGAGGCGTTTTCTAGTGTTTTGGAGGATGGATGGTGGGTTTTTCTTGTTGGATTTTTTACGTATGGATCTTTAGTTGGGGCATATGCTCTTTCCCTAGATTTGGACTATGTTTTGGGTCTCATTGTGTGAGATGGTTTGTCTATGGATGGGTGGTGTGAGGAGATTTTTTGGCTTATCTTTGACCCTGGGTGGCACATCGGTTTTTTTGGTGTGCTTAAATGTTTTTCCTTCTCTCTTCTCCCCTGTTGCATGGGCTCCCCTTGCTTGCTATTATGCTTGGCCTTGGTTTTGGTTTTGGAGCTTTGGGAGGCTTTTTTCCCTCTAATTATGGGGTTGCTTGCTGGTGTTGTGGCTCTAGTGCTTCTCTATCTAGTGGTTTCTTTTTTGGATTCCTGTGTGCAGTTTGTCTTACTTGTGGATGGGAGGTTTGTGGAGAGTATCTAGCTATCTTGTGACTCTGGCTAGCATGTCGAGTATGATGGTGAGCTTATTTGTTATGTTGGATCTCTACTTCCTTTCTTTGTGAGCTTTCCTTTGTTGTGTGTGGGTGCCTCTTCTGTGGTGTTGGGGTTTTTTGGCTTGCTCAAATAATTCATTCCTTATGTGGTCTATTGGTGGGCAGTTCTAGTTTTGGATTTCTATTGCTATACTGCATTTTTGGGAACCCCTTTTGGGTTCTATGGTTTATTCCTTTGGTGGGGGTGATTAGCGTTCTATAGAAGAAGTTGTTAATCTTGTGTTTTAAGTCTCAGTTTTTGCTAGTGTTGTTGGTTGTGCTACTTCTTGCTTCTTTTCTTGTCATGCCAAAGGATGTTGTATTTACCCTTTCTTTTGGAGCTTCTACTTCCTTCTCGATCTTTCAGTCGAGGTCTTCTATGGAGGTGGAGACTGCTCCTATTGAGGAGGAGCTGGATATTGTTGTTCTATTTGGAAGTTCTCTTTTCTACTTCATACTCCTATTGACGTGGAGCCTGGTGGGAAGGAGGGTGGAGTCTTTGGTGTTAAGGGTTTTTATTGCATCCTCTCCAATAGATGGGAGATCTCTCATATTGAGGTTGAGATAGAGTTGGTGTTTCAAGATATTTGGTGTTATATGACGGTGGGGGGATGTTGTAGGAATGTTGTTGTTTTATAGTATTCAATTTTTGGGTTGATTGTTGCCTAGATGAATCAGGTAGTTTGCAAGTTGGCTGAGGGTTTTTGTTGGAATGTAGATGCTTTGTAGCATTCTGCTGATTTATTTAGGTTGATTGTTGCTTGGATGAATCAAGATGTTAAGGGTTCAAGGTCCTTGTTAAAACTTGGTTGTAAAGGGTATAAGGTCCCTTCAAAACCTTTGGATTTTAGGCCCCTGTAAACCTAGTTGTTAAAGGGTTCTAGGTCCCTTCAAAACCTTTGTGCAACCTTTGGTGTTTCTATTGTCGGGCTGTTTTTGGTTTGTGGTTTATCTTTGTTGCAACATGATTTTCTTGGATAGGGTTCTGGGTCCCTTCAAAACCAACTTGTAATGGGTTTCGGGTCCCATCAAAACCTACTTTTCCCCATCAAAAATATTAAATTATTTTATATCATATTATATTATATTATATTATATAAATATATTATGTTAAATTAAATTATATATTATTGTTGTCAATTAGGATTGCACCCTAGCTAAGTTTGACTCAACTATCTTGTTGAAAAATGGAAATGATCTCAAGCTGTGGGTAACTTATGATGAGAAAAAATCTCCAGAGAGGGTTGGTTCCCCTGGTAGATCACCTAAACTAAATAGTTTTTTGAGAAAAGGATAGAAGGATAACTTGAAATGAAATCCTAAAACCTAAAGGGTGATGCACCAAAATTTTAAACTTATTCACTAACTCCACTCACAATCAGATCTCAAAATGCTAACTTTCACCTCATATCAAACATACAACACAAAAGTGATTTGTATGGAGGTTAAAAAATAAACACAACATACAACTTGCATTATATGAAATTTTTGCACTCACACTTGCAATAATGAGACATAAAAGGGATTCAATATTTGAAATCACAATGACAACATCGAATCACTATTGCAAAATGAGACAAAATTATGAGATAGGAATGCTCTGCTGCTTTTATTGATCTGAAAGGAGTGTGAGAACATAAAAATATGAGTACAAATCAAGGCTTACAAAGCTCTCTGCAAGTAGTCAAGAGAGAAAGAAGCAAATATGAATTGAGGAAAAACTAAGTTTTTCTCCAATATATGCCTCCAATATGTCTCCAAGAGTGAGAAAGGAAAAATTTGAATAGATTGTGTTGGTGGTTTTTCCAGTAGAACCTTAAAATCCTCTAAAGGGTAGCCAACCCTTATGCTCAAGAATATTCAAGGTTAGTGGACAATGAATGGGAGCTTGATATACAACATTCTCTCCCTTACACTTTAGGCTCTATTAAGCTTGGGAGGGTAATCCCAACAATGTGCTTTTAGATACTTGTGTGCCACAGTATCAAACACACTGTAAACAAATAATTCTCCTTTATATGCTTAATAGACGCAATAACCTAAAGGAATGGCTGACCTTCATTGAAGTGTACACATTAAACATGAGATATATGATTCATTGAATTCCACACACCCACAACAAGATTGATAAGTAAATTGAGTATAAATTGTGATTAGTTGTTGAATTAACCAACAAATGTAACATGAATAACACACTTAGATCAGTGCCTCATCCATGGAATGGAGTCAACTCAAACACTTACATAATATGATAACAATTTTCACACTTGAAATTATATGAAGCTCTGAAATGCTACATTACAATATTTCAACATTGTGTCTTAACCTTTACTTCTTACTAGCATCCTAGCACTCAGTTTAATACAAATTTACAACCATATTCAAGTACCTACATTAATTCTTTGAATTAATAAACAAGAATAGAGCCACACAACAATCTAAAATTGATAGAGACAAATAAGATAACCTTGATTATATTATTCATAATTTGTACAACCAGTACATAGGAGAGTAAAATGGTGTCGAACTTGCACCATTCAACATTATTTTTCTAGTATCACAATCAAAATTACATAGATATTGATAGACTCATACCCTAAGACTTGACTCTAAAATTCTTTGTATTCTCATCAAAATATTCTCTGTGATTAATTACAAAACAACAATCTCAGAAATGGAGAAAAAAATACTTAAGGGAAAACAAAAACCCTAAGTGGAGATCTCCAACATACATCTGGCACATTCTTCTCCATTGATTAGTAGCTACCTCTAGCACTTGAAAAATCTTCAATCTGCACCTTGATTCACGCCTTTTGTATTTTCTTTCCCTGCAACAGAAAAATATTCCATACCATGCATAACCATCATTCACATATGCCCCTAGTTGAAAATATCTTGTTTTTACTTGCAGTTGAAAATACTATGTTTGTGAAGGAAATAAAACCTCCATGAAAGTCCCTCACTCTTCAATCACCCTACAACTGAGAGCAAATAGTTTTTACCATGAAAGAAAACCTTCATTCTAAGAAAATTCACTCTCTGATTTTCCCTGTAAAAACCCATTCTCGTGCTTCATATATCTCAAATTTTCACTTAGAGCCTCTAAATGGTGAAGATCACTTTATCAGGGAATATAAAATCTTACCAATGCTTCTCTAAATTTATTATCAATTCCCAACTACTAAAATTATTGTGTTTCATATGGTGAAAGTTTTTATTCACTTTTGCAATTAATTTATGCAAAAAAATTTATTGTGCTCCTCTTTGCATTTTACAATAAAACTCCTTTTTCCATTTTAAATGTGAAGGCTTTTAAAAACTTTCTCAGGAAAATATAATATATATATATTTTTTTGATACGTAAGATTAGGTATTTTATTAATAAAGAAACTACATACAATACCTTTGCAAAGTAGGAACATAGCATCAAACCAGAAGCAGGGAGCTTAACCAAGAAACCCCATATAATTTGAAACCCCACCAAAACCAAACAAAAAAGGCTACAACCAAGCCAAAAAAACCAGATAATGCCACTAACCAAGAAAAAGTAAAACCCAGGGAGGCCATCCCTCATAGAAAACCATTTAAATTAGCAAATGATTCAAAGTCTTCCACCCACTCCAAGCCTTCCACAACCACCAACCCACACTTCCACTTTAGAAACTTCACAGCGACTATCGAGGCCATCCTACGACTTATTAGCTCGGTACCTTTCAAATCTAACAGGAAGGGGAAGAATCTCACCACATCATCTGAATTCCATAGCAGTGCCAAATCAGAGGAATGTGGGATTCCCTTACCAACAAAGGCCGCTTTTAAAGTTTCATCTAAACCACCCAACAAATCCCCATAGAACAGGCGCACGAGCAGCTCTTTGGCCTCCACCTTAGGAACATCCCCGTCCAAAAGCACAACCAAAAACCACCACGAAATGTAGGCATTGTCGCGTGCATACTCATCCCTATCCAAATGGCCTTTCCCAAGCACCATCTTAACAACCACCAAGACCAGTGGGTCATTGTCAAGCAAAATTCGCTTAAGCCTTTGGTCGGTAATCGCCATGAAGGCAGCTTGCCTCTCTGTCACTTTCAAAGAAATGGGGGTGTCTACCCCGAAGGATTACAACCCCTCCACTGACACCGAAATGATAAACTTCGAACGACTCAGCTTGGCCATCCAGGAAGCAACCAAAAACTGACAATCACCAAATAAAACATCACCCGCAGAGACACCCACCAAGCAATTCAAACCAACCCTAAGCAAAATACCAAACCCAGCTGCCATAAATAGAGCCCACGGCCAGAAAAAAAATTTCACTTCACACGAGCAGAAAATAATAGAAGAGCAAGGAAATTTTTCCTTGCAAAGAAAGCCAACCTCCGAAAATGAACTAAAAGATTGAGCATGCCTTGAAATGATACTACCGTTCCATCTAACTTCTTTGCATAAGAACACCGTAAACGATGTACACCGTCACCTTCCCACTTGTCAACACCTTAGCCATCATAGACATCGGCGGCATCCAAGTAATTAAATGCAAACCCAAGAGGCTAATGAAAGCCTCGCCTACGTCCCTTTGCCAACATGGTAGGGAGCCCACCCAACCACCCACCAAGGGAAAATATAATATTTTACCCGTGCACTCTTTAAATTTATTTTCCCAACCACTCAAATATTCACTTTTATTTACTTAGTGGAGGCTTTAAAATTTTTATCGGGTTGTAACAAACTATTTACCCGTGCTTTATCATTTAATTTACCTCCCACCGTTTAGAACAATCTTCAAATAATGTCATTTTACATTTTATCCACGGGCCCACTGTTGCCTCACACAAACCTTGCTTGAGAGACAATCACACATCTCTGATGTGTTTAAAAAAAGGTGACATCAATTAGCGATACAAGAAAGTTTGAGGGCATCAAAGCTTCTGCACTAAACAATGTCTCTTATAAACCCGCCAATACTCTACTTTTAAACTGTTATCTTGTAATCATGTCGCTACCTTGCATTATGATGGATTTAAGCATTATTGGCGCTGATCCAATTATACTATGTTTGAGCTTACATGAAATTAGGGTTCGGTGCTAGAATAAAATTTCCTCAAACAATTTTGACACATTTTCACTGCAAGCGCTGATTGCCATTATGCAAAGTAAACACGAGCCAACTTTACCCATACAGGCAATGAACAAAGCTTTTCCCACAACATCGTATTGCACCGGTGTCAAAATTTCCCTTGCAATATTTAACTGACCCTATTTAACTGACGTGATGGCTTCCTCATTATTTGTCGCGCAAACACCTCTTGGTTTCTATGCCACACTTTACAATTATCAAACCTTCCCTAGATGTGTTTCCTCATTCCATGGATCCCTTCTCCTTTGTTGAAAAGATACAAAATAGTTCCAAGTAAAATTTCCACATAAGAACCTATTTGCTTTTGATTCACCTTGCACATCCTTAGCCATTTTATTTGCTTTGAGCCAGTCATCGGTTCTTAGTTCTACATTGCCAAGCATTCATAAATCCTTTTGTTTTGTTTTTATCCACCCTAGGTGCATCCCAAGTCAAGTCTATACTTAATTAGATCTTATTTCAAATCTAAGCCATCGATGCTAAACTTGATACGCCTCCTTATAAGCATGAAACCCTACCATTTTTCCTTTTCAACATCATGTAGTTGTTTAAACAACCAAGTAAGATTGGAAAATGTTGTGACTTATCTCATGTTACTTGGAATGAAAATGGCAAGTAACCGAGAATCTACATTTGGAGGAAGGTACCCAAAAATTGGAGCTTCCAGTGTCAAATATAATAGTAAAAGATTGAGGGGGGAAACCAATGCTAATTTATCCATAGTATTGGGCATCCATATAATTATTAAGACCCACACCAACACCTATATCTCCTACTTGAAACCTTGAAGCCCCTCTTAAATCACAAACCATATCATTCACCTCAATATTTTCATTCTTATCTCCCCCAAACATGCTATTTTTAGCAGAAGAATCATTTTTTGAAATAAAATTACCATCATCATTATCATCTTCAAGAGAAATCTGTTCTTTTACCAGACCCTCTTCCATATTGTTAATCTTCACATCTTTTCCTCCATGAAGCAAAACATCTCCAACAGGTGAGGGCTTATCAATGTTACCATTGTCACTATGATAAACAACCCCTTTTTTATTTTTTGACCATTGCCCTACTGCTCCACTATTGGAATCCTCCTTATTAGATGTGTCATGGAAATCTATCACTCGATGCATTTGCACTAGTTTAGTATGTGGTGTATTTGAATTTTAATGAATGTAAGTTTCAGGAATACATACCACATCTCATGGATATTTGAAAACTTTTTCCTCATCACTCATGAGAAATAATCTAAGTTTGGAACATGTTTTCTTTAGTTGCAAACATTGTATCATTGTTTGAATCATCTATAGCCATAAGACAAGTATGATCAGCAATATGGAGCTTACCATTTCTATCATCATGAATATGAGCATTCTCTACCATGTCTATCCAATCAACCATCTGAGCAATACACCCAACATAGGTTTTCTATTACAGGAAGAGTAGATATCCAAATTCTTATTAATTTGGATAAACTATATTTTCACCATACCCAACCTCTTGAACCAACTGGATAAAAGACTCCTCAAATTGTCTGACACATGTCGGTTCCCCTTGTGGGCACAACTAAAAAAAAACATTTTGGAACAAGTTTTTATCTTCAATCAACCTGAGCCTACTTCTGAATGCATATGAGGTAAAAATATGAAGCGGATTGTCATTAAAATTTTCTTTCTAGCATATTTGCACAGTGATCAAAACTAGCCCAGTGGCCTCCAGAATCACCTTGGAAAACAAGTCAAACAACCTCCTGGAGCCATGAAAATGCACAATCATGTAGACATTTGAACTAAAAATTCAGTGCAACAAATGACTTGGAAAAATTCATATGGAGGTGCAAGATATTCAATTCCAAAGTGGCTCACTCAGACTTTTTTACAATTGCACCTATTAGAAACCAACTTTGAGCACACCGAGTCACCTTGAAAAATTATCAAATCGTCTCTTGGGAAACTATCATTGGAAACAATAGATCATTTAGGTCCATTGAGCATGTGTGAAAGAGGGCCTTCCTCCAATCCACATTCTTCACAAGATATTAACAGTCAAAGATGACCTCCCTAAAACATTAAGGAAATGCAGATGCAAAAACAAAGCAAACCACATTTGCTTTTGACATGGAAAAAATATCAAATCTGATCTTGAGACTCTAAAATTATACTAGGGAGAATATTAATGTGAGGGTAATGTAGAGCACCAATCCATTCACCATGATGATCATCCAGCTGTGAAATATCAATCTGAACAGGAGGCCACTTCGTAGGACTGAGAGTTTGCAAACAACAAAATATTCTGAAAACCCTCTAACTTGTTGTTTTGAAACCCTGTCAAAACTCATCGTAGGAGGAAAAAATCAGAAAATACACGTTCACATATGACAAATGAATATGCTCACCAAGGGGTTTGACAAGAAAATCAACTGGCTCTGATTTATGATCCTCCAAAGTAGGTCATTGGGGAAAATTTTTCAGGTGCACTTCAGAGTGTGCAAATCAACTTTTTTCATTATGGGCACTCAAAATTTGAAAATTTTGAAGGTTCCATCAAAGGTTCTAACTGTGGACACATACCCCTTGTGGGAATGGTGAGATTCCAGATCTATGGGGAGTAGACCAAGTGCTAGAATCATTGGGCACTCTAAAACTGCTTCTTTTTGTTGGATTGGAACTTATTTTTCAAACTTCATTTAGTGGCCTCGACCCCCCAAAAATGAAGTACCAATCCTTACCTCTATCAAACACTTTGTTCTCTACTATTTGCAGTAGGCCACATTTGAAAATAATGCCATGAACTGCCCACAAATTAACCCTATCACTAGCATTGCCATTGACCATCACCACCACATGTCTGAACCTACCACCGTCACCATTAATTTTGTCAATCTACAATCATACACTAACTAAAAAATTTCATCATCACATGACACATATGTGTTATATTCATCACATGAAACATTTTCATACTGAAAATAACATTCCTTGCTCTTCATCTTATTGTCATGCTCCATCAAAATGCCTCCCAACTGAATTGGAAGCTGAAAGTATTCATATTCTTCCAAATAGCTGGCATCATGATACTCAACCTTACTTGCAACATTTTTATCAAATATATAACATTCATAGGAAATTCCCTCAAGGAGAACATTAATGTGTTGCTTTGTTTTCTCAAGGCCACATTCTACCCTTGTCTCATATACATCATCAGAATTCTCAACAAAGAGTGGATTATCTCTGCACCAATAAGGATCATCACTTCTCATCTCAAATGAAGATGGAGGCTCATCAAATAAGGGATTTTCTATTACATTCATTGTTTTCATAAAAGCCTTAGCCTCCTTAGCATGAAGGTCTAAAAATTTCATATCATCATTGTATTCAAAATCATTATGATCACTAGAAGAGCATACAAATAAATTCTCAGCTTCATTCACATCATCAATAGTTAACATCTTAGACTCACATTCTGAAAAACTCTTCACAAGAAGAAAGTTGTTCTTCATCAAGCAAACATGTGTTTCCATCTGTAGACACTGAAAAATATCCTAAACGATATCATTCACTTGAAAGAGGTTTATTAACATCATTTCGTCTTTAAGCCCATCCTCTTTTTGCTTAATTAATTAAATTAGCCTAGCTAATTAATTAATTGTATCATTTGCATCTATTAACCTAATTCATCAAATTGGGTTAATTCACCCCCTTTCACGCTAATGTTTCATCTCATTAAATTAAATCAAAACATTTAATTTAATTCCCTAAGTCATCTTATTTAATTAAATAACCCTAAGTTATTTAATTAATATAATTTCATCTCTCCCCCATTCATTAAATCATTTAATTTAATGACTATCACTTTAATTCCTCCAAATCCCCTAATTGCATGATTAAACCTTGTTTAATTAGCAATTAAACATATTTTCCTCTAAAAAGGGGAATATTCCTTATCCCCTTTTTGCACAATTAAGAATTGCTTTTAATTTGCAGAATGTTGTTTATCCTCACCCAAATGAATATTCCAAGGAATGTTCCTATTCCTCCATCATTTGAAAATGGGATATTTTCACTTAGCTTTTAATGCAAGTTTTAACATTTAACCTTTTGAACAAGTCGCCTTTGACCTGTTTGAGTAGGTCAAAAGTGTGTTTGTTTGAAGTAAATGTGATCCCTTGATTAAAATCCCATCATGCGTTCTCATCCATTGATGAGAATCCATGATCCATGCCTCTCCTTCCTTTCATCTTTGACCATTGATTGATCTTTTTTATCTCAACCCTCCATTTCTCATTTGTTCTCCTATAAATAAAACACTATTTGGAGACAAATGGATCCATCTTTCAACTTCAAAGTCATGTTGTTGAATTCACTTGCATCCAAACTCACAATTTACTCACTTTTAGCTTGTTTTAGTTTATTTTATTTGCATAATAGCTTAAAGAATCCATTAATGGCTTCCATGAATCCATCTTATTTTGTATATGAATTAGGGTTTCCATATTTTAGCTTAGAATTAGCTTACATTAACTTAGCAATTGCATAATTAGTTCATTTTTAGCATAAAATCATGTTAACCTAGCTTGCATTATATTTAATTTAGCATAAACTAGGTTTTCATCTATTTATCACAATGGTTTCATAGATTCTCCTCCATAGAATCAATTGAAATAGGCTCACTAATCATGGGATTGGGAAAGGGTTGTTGTTCCACATCAACACGACACCAATTCCAAAACAGGATAAGTTTCAAATGGGTTAGAGTAGGAATTTAACTGTTTTCATAGTTTTTAACTTTCAGTTTGTATAAATGCTTAGTTTAACTTTTCAATTTGAATGATCTTGTTTTTGATTGAGGTGTAGTGGGTAAGTTATGCTTCGATTCATCATGGATCAAGCATAATAGACCCACCCTGACAATCCTTGTCTCACATTCTAGCACTAGGAGGGAAAACCATCAATTAATTGATTTTTAGCTTAAAACTTCATTCGTTTTGTTGTTTTGCAGGATACAATGACACCCAAATCACAAACAACGATGCACTTTTAAGAGTGTTTCCATATAGTAATGCTATCTCAATTTGAAACACCAACGTCGATTAAATGCACTGGTGCTAATTTAAATCTAGCGACGCTAAATTAATATTGAGGTATCAAAAAGTTCAAATGGTGACACCTCAATTTTAAACTGTGACACCCCCATATTTCAAATCACTACGCTACTGTGTGCAGCGATGCTTGACCAAATACCGACACTATTGCGCTCTTTATTTTTGTTGTAGAGCAATGCCCAACTTCACTAGAGCGATGCCCAAATTTCAAATCGTGATGCTATCATGTGTAGTGACGCCCAACTCTGGTAAGAATTTTAACGATTGTTTTTTCAGCATGTGCTTTAATTTTTTTACTTTATCTGAATGCTAACATGTCACTGACTTCTCATTTTTGCTTTTTATACTAACTGGTTTTACAGATTTGGAGAAAAACTAGGAAAAAATTTACTCCAACTTGTTGGGGTCAGAACTTTCTACTCAATGGTCGAAATTCGAATTTGTTTGCACAGTCAGAAAGCTCTCCAAGAGTACTAATTCAATCCCTAAAAAAGCATTCCTACGACAAGCCCAATTTTAGGGAAAGACGCAAGTTTCAACCCCAAATTTCGCTCCGAAGGCCTCCGAAAATGCGATTTACTACTACATAGAAAAAACTGAGAAAATTTGAAAATTTTAATTTTTGATTTTTCTTGGTTTTAGTTATTGTAACAGTGTTTTGACACTTTTGGGACAATTATAACCCATCATAACTTTGGTTTATGTTTTAGGACCACTAAATTTCCATTGGGTTTTAAAACTTACCATCTTAGGACCAACTAGCTTTCAAATGGGCTTAAAATTCATTTTCAAAGTTTGTTAAAGTTGAACCATCACATCATCATTTTACTTTGGGTTTAAAATTGAACAAGGAAACTTAACATTTCATTTGGTGCTTAAAACAAACTCATCATTGCTTTGAGGGGTTAAAATTTACAACTGTTTGTCATGTTTTGTGGTTTACAACGTTGTTATTGAATGCATATGCAATCCTCTCGTGCCATTTGGTGATCATGAGAAACATAAACATTCCTTAACACTTTGTATAATCACCTACACCTTTCAATTTGGATTAAAACTGAACCCCCTTGCGTGTGTGAGAAAAAGGCATAGTGCATGTTCTTTCTTTGTTCATACAAATAAAGATGATCGAACTACGGATGTAGTTCCCACTATTGTTTACCTTTAGAGGGCTTGCCTCCCCACTTGGAAAGGAGTGAATGACACAAGCAGTAATGAGCTAAAGCCAAGCTCTTCCAAACCATGATATAAATGTGTGGTTGCAATGAAAATTGTGATCAATGGGAAGCAGTACATGATAGCTCTCCCCTAGTATCTTTATGATGCATAAAGCCCTTATTCTAAGGGTTGGGAGACCTCTTGATGGAGTTTATCATTGCACCCCCTAAACTAGAAGCCCTTATTATGAACCCTTGTTTAGAAGCCAAAAATCCTTAATATTTGTTGGTGCAAGAACGGTTGTTCTGAAGCTGCCCCACATTTGTACTATTCAATTGTAGAAACATAAAAAATCCATTTGATCTTCAAACTTTAAGGATTTTGAGATTTGGTGGTCCTGAGAAGTGTGTGTTGTGGAGGGGAGCCAGTGTCGCCAAATCTCTAACTGTTCGCATTGTTTAGTGTTTGGAGAAATCCGAGTGGGGACTCAACAAATATAGCCATTTTGAACCTAGGGTTGTCATGATTGTGAATCAGTTTAACACTTTGCTTGGTTCTAAAATGATGCAAAAACAAACATTCACTATCTTCCTCAAAATTTCAAACACTTTGGCCTAAATATGGATACCTCTTGAAAAAGCCTTGATATTACTGCTTGTCCTAAGGATTCTATCCTTAGAGATTTCTAAATATCTTGACTTATATCAAACTCCATATTTTCCAAAGAAACCATAAGCAATTATGGCTTCAACCTCATGATTCTCACAAAATGGAAATTGTGAAAGTTATGATTGTGGTAAAATAAACTCATTAAACAAGATAAATTGTCAAATAATCCCCACATGACTATTTGGAGACTGATTGCTCCCATTGAACAACCTAATCTTCTAGGTGCTATAATTCAACCAAACTTAGAACTCATTAACAGAGAACAAACCAATCTCATTTGTAGTTTGAGAAGCTTCACTTTTGAAACAAAAGAAACAAATACCAAGTGGAGAAACGCAACAACCATCTTAGACGAAGAAGAGGAAAAAGTTGATATTGAGGCTGGAAGGCCCATATTACCACCACCCGCATGGCAATAAATATCTTCCTTTCTTCCATAAACTTGAACTGTTTCTACATGATCTCACGAAAAGTTAGGATCCCTAAAGTAAGGTCTACAGGTCATCATTTTAGACTTAGGCATCTTAGTCCAACATCTCTCAAGAAACATCTTTTAAAACTTCACAAAAATAGAGACAAGTTGGTAGCAAAATTTTACAAACACATTTCAAGAAACAATCCATAACTATATGCATTCTTTTGGAATGAAAATCCTGATCTTTTTCACAATACTAAACTCCTCTAAATGATCCATCACATAATCAAAATCCATAGGGGAAGATCTGCATCCTATCATTGCAAACGTAGGTATTGTAGTGCACAATTTAGTAGGAAGTGGGCCTCAATACTTTATCGCAATCACTACCGCTTGTTAAGAAACTTTTATACTCAAGCTAGGAGGATCTGAATAGGTCTAAACATCCCCATTCATTCTCTCATATAAATCAACATTGGTTCTTTAGGATTTGAACAATTTAGAGGTCTAGCATCATTCTCAATACCTCGGTGTTGTCAAAACAAAGGTTCACTTTCAAGTCAACATTGGTTCAAACATCTCACTCACCCCTTCATCAAATTTCATCCTTCACTTCATCCAACTTTGCAAAATTTTGAGTGCACCAACACTTTGTGACTTAAAACATCAAATCAAACCAACCATCTAACTTGCCTATTTTTTATGTGAAATGCATCCTTTTCCATGCATTTAGACAAGTTATTTATCATCCTTGAACTAGTTCATCTTGAAGGTCATGAGTCTACCCTAAATATTTACAAGTTCATAAACATCCTTTATCCCAACATCAAAACATTAAGAGTAAGTCAAAAGTGTTGTTCCAAAATGTTTGCAAAGATCACTTTCCATATCATCCACCTTTTCATCCCCCGTTATCATCATTGCTCCAAAAAGAATTATAGCGTCCCTTTTACCTAGATTTGAGTCAACTAGAGAGTTCAAACATTACAAATCTCAACACACCTCTCCCATAGGTGACCAAAAATTTATGGTAACCACAATATCACAACACAAGAGAATCATGGATAAAACCAAAGTCTCATCTATCATCAGTGATCCCAATCCTTAAGAAATCTATCCAAAGAGTTATTCTACCCCCTCACAACAACCATCATCTCCATCAGGGCCATATGAGATAGAAGATGCCACGAACAACCCATTTGGAATTACTAGAGAAGAAATCATGGAACATCAAGCCTTAGAAAACATGGCTTCAATTTCCCCATATTTTGTTGCACAATAATTGACACAAGACTTGACTTCATCTATGATTCAACCAACTCCATCCCTTGTGCAAGTCAATCCTTAACATCTAGTCTTGAAACTTGGCTAGGAACCAACCTTAGTCTCACTTCATGTCTATGAACAAACACAACTTTGGGTATTCACAAAATGACCATTCCATTAACCACCAACCTTCCCCAAGACACAAGTTGGATACGAACCTTTGGGAAAACACTTACATTCCATGATGCCACAACAATATCGACATCTTGAGTACAACCATCTTCATCCATCATCACAAATACACCAAGTATGCCTAATGTTACACAAGGTAATGCGAACCAAGTGCCTCAAATGGGACAACAAGTGAAAGTTAACACTCTCATGCAAATTCAACCCTTGACAAGAGGTTCCAACAACCCCATTGACACATCGAAACAAGTGATTACCTAAGCTACTCAAGTCAATCCACCATCCCCATCAAACCCATCTATCATCGATCCAAATCAAAACAACATCTTGGTTACAAATCCCATCAACCAAGGTAATACCTTGATCACACCTCAAATACAACAAGGGAACCCCCTACCCATCAGTCAAGGGAACCCTTTCAATCAGTTACAAGGCCTGAATGTGCCATTACTATCACAATATCCAATGACATCATCATCTTTCCCCACACTCCCTCTCACCATGCAAAATCAAATGGGACCTCCAACTTACATTCCTCCATCTCAATCCACTATCTTACAAGGAATGCTAAACCAAGGTATGTGCAGGATCATGATGGGCCAAAAAGTGGCGATATGATGGGTATGTGTAGGGTATATAGCTGACAACTTTTTTTTACCCAAAATTGATGAAATAAAAAGGGTTTTTAAAGGATATTCTCAGCTTTCCATCAATGTAAATTATGCTTTACTTTGAATTTAATAAATAATTATTATTCATTTTCTATTTAAATTACGACTAAAGTCCTAATTGATAGGCTAATTGAAAAAAATCTATAGCTTTCAAATGGTATAACATTTTTTGAATCTAAAACATGCGTCACATTCTATGCTTTGCATACTATAGGATTTAAAAAAGAAAAATTGAATTTCATGATTTTTTGACAAAGTTAAGGTGGTTAGACATACAAGTTTTTATATTTTTTAAAATTTGTAATAAAAAATTCATAATTAATTATTTACTTGGAAAAAAATTACAAAAAAATATGCATCACTTCGGATATGAGTCCTCTACTTATATCTAAAATATTATAAAAAAATATTATCATTTTATTGTGGTTAGGGTGGTCAGACAAACGCCTACTTATTTTTTCTTTGAAATTTAAGTACTACTGCATTGAAATTTCAAATTTTCATCAAATTAGATTTTGCTTTATTTAATTAAACCTAGTAGTTTAGAAACTACATTCAATTTGCTACAAATTCTATTTGTACATATTTTTGAAATAATATAGATAACTTATTCAAATTTTTACGTCAAGTTTCCTAACTCTGATTTTTCTGAATTTTTTGCCACTTAAGGGTCTATTTTTTCCATGATGATCCTACACATACCCACCAATGGAACCCTCAACCTCTCATCAACAATCTACCACCTGCACAAAACATAAACACCCAAAAACCATTGTAGATATCTCAATAATCAAATGATTCTACATTGCAAGCACATGCCTTAGCTTTACAACAAGCGCAACAAGCTTATTAGCAAGCCGTCCAACAAAAAAAAATCCAACAAGAAGCCTTAGTAGCACAAAAACAACAAGTAGCCTTAGTAACACAACAACAACATCAACTAGCCTTGGTAGCACAACAGGCCTATCAGTAAGTCATCCAACAACAAAAAATCCAACAAGTAGCCTTAGAAACACAACAACAACAAGTAGCCTTAGTAGCACATCAACAACGTCAAGCAGCCTTGGTAGCACAACAACATCAAGCATCCTTAGCAGCACAACATCAACATCAACAACAACAAGCAACCTTAGCAACACAACAACAACAACAACAAGCAGCCTTAGTAGTGCAACAATAGCAACAAGCCCAACAAACTACCTTAGCTGTACAACAACAAGCTCAACAACAATAAGCCCAACAATAAGAATTACAAGCTCAACAGTATGCCCAACAACAAGGTTCCTATTATAACCCTCAATCGAACATTATCAATACAAATGTGTTAGGAACATGTACACCAGCACCTTAATCACCTTCACAGAATCTCACACCACCATACACCCCGTACAATACCTTATCATATCAAAATCCTATATATAACCCATCCATCATCCCAACATATTTTCCTTCACCAAACCTGCAAGATGATCTAGCATCACAACTTAAGGCGTTGTCACAAGAAATGCAGGACCTTCGAATGGGCAAGACAAAGAAATCCCATACATAGAATTTATGTCCTTATCCATTCGATCAAAACATCACAATGGTACTGTTCCCTCCTGGCTTTGAAATCCCAAAATTTGATAAATACAAGGGGAGGGGAAATCCTATAGACCACATCAAAAAATTCAATGTCATGTGTATGGAGGTTTCCTACAATGATTCCTACTTAATGCACCCCTTTCCATGAAGTTTGAAAGGCCCAACCATGGATTGGTTTTCTCAATTGCCTCCAGGTATTAAAAATTTCCAAGAAATCATTGATAAATTCATTGATCACTTCTCCTTTAATCTTGATAGGGACGTAATCCTAGAAGAGTTGTACACTCTTTAACTAAACAAGGGAGAATCTTTTTCCAATTTCTTGCAACGATGGAGACAAAGAGCTAGTAAGAGCAAGTGGACAATTCCTGATGAACAACAAGTGGGCATTATCATAGAAAATCTAGACCTTGATCTGTCTTTCCAATTGAAGATGCAATGCATCACATCTTATAACGAGCTTGTCCCTAAAGCCCTTAACATTGAGAGAGCCCTAATCTCATAGGGAAAAATACAAGTGTATAAAGACAATCACCCATCCACTAGTTTTAATGACAAGCCCTACTATTGGGCCAAGAACAAGAATGTTACTAGTGATGGTATTGTTGATGCAAAGGTGGTCTTAACTGCTCCTAGACAAGAAAACACCCAAACCATGAATACACAATAACCATACATGTCACCGTCAAACAATCAAACAATCAATGCTGCAAACACTCAACACAGACAACAGAGAACAAACAATCCTCGTAAGCGACAATTCACTCCCTTAAGGGAACCTATGGATGATGTATTGAAGAGGTTGATACAGTCTAACCTTATCACATTACCAGATTTATCAAACAATCAAGATCCACAAATCAAACCTTGTAGCTATAGAGAAGATCACTTTTGTGAATTTCATCAGTACAAAGGTCATAGCACACAAAATTGTTTTAGGCTCAAACATCTAATAGAGGATCTTATTGAACAAAGAGACATTGAGGTCGATCAAAAATCTAGGAATGAAAATCTGAAAATTTACACGAACCTTATGCCTGATCATGGAAAACAAAAGATTCGACAAAGGCATCAACTTCAAACAATACCTAGGATACTATGTTGGGACATGTTTATGTTGTTTATGAGGAATTAGATATGCATCAAGATACTATTTTAAAACAAAGTCCAAACCCATCAATAGTGTTTAGCACTATTTTATATCATAAAGACATCAAGTGGATATTAGATTGTGATATCTCTCCCACATATGATTCAATGATTGGGCATGTTGAAGAAGTTCCAAATGAGCTAGAAATATCCCTTATTGCACCCATACCCACAAAATGTTGTGAATAATATTTTATCTATGACATATCATCCACCCAAGGATCATGTCAAGAGGAGGCTCTTGAGGATAACAAAAGTTATTCAAAATCAAGTCAAGATCAAGAACCCCTACCCCCAAAGTTTCACAAAGAACTAAGGGACATCTTCCAAACCATTTTAAACTCCAAAGATGTCCCCAATATCACTCCTGAGATGTTTCTTTCAGGTGGAAATATAGACCTTCATCCAAAACATGAGTCTCCCACTCTTGATATTCCTACACAAGAGAAAGCAACAATTGAGATTATTGATTCTTATAGTGATTGTGCATCATCGACATCTTTTGAATCAACATCAACATCTTTTGAAATAGTGTCAACAAATAATGATTTCATGGAACCGGAACAAATAGTTCATATTCCTAAACAACAAGAACCCATAGCAATATCATGTGTTCATGAAAAGTCCTATTTAGTGGCTATGAATCAAAGGATACATTATCAGGGAAAAGGATTAGGTATTCATAATACCTTCACAACACCAGGGAAAATCTTGTCTACACCAAACATCAACATATGGGGGCATGAAGGATCCTTATGATGAAAATGTAGTCAATGCTACAACTAGCTTATCATGAGTTGGCATTCACCCTTCATCTCATACAAAAATTGGGACTAACGTAAAAAGAAGAAATCCTATCAAAACAAGGTGAAGATCATCAAAGAAAATGAAGTAGCAAAGCAAAAAGGACAAAGCAAATATAGATGGATACCAAAGAAAAATAAATAAAATCATCCCTCCAAAACTCCATTAGTCAAAGAAACTATGGGAAAAAATAAAAAAGGGAAATGTATCCATCAAAAGAGTCCTCAAATACAAAAGAAAGCTTCTCAAGCAAGGAACAAAGCATATCTAGTGGTTGGTCCTAATTTCACGAAAACCTCCATCCCCATCCATCATCGCTCATCTTCCCAAGTTTGGAGAGTCAAAGGTTCCAAACTATCAACCAATCCATCTCATATTCCTTCATGCATGTCACCGTACACTCCATTCACAATATCCAATTCTCACATTACTGTGTATTGGTAGCTACCCTTCATCATAAGGATTCTGAAGGCACTTTATCGCTATGTGCACACATAGACAAGGTTAATTCTGGTATCCACAAGGTAGATCAGAGTCCTTCAAGGTTGAATTCAAGTACTCGTATATTAACAAAGTAGCTTCTTCAAGAAGGATACTGCTGGCACATTATGACAGTGGCCTCTACATCAGTTCCACCAGGTGGTTCAACATGAGGGTGAAATCTTCAAAAAAATTAAAAAAAAATCAAAAAATCAAGAAAATAGAAAAAATAAAAATTGTCCTCCAATGAAAACCACTAGGGTGGCGCTTTGGGCAAGTACTATGATGAAAACCTAGCAAACATGCGTCATGAGTAGAATCAAGCATCTATATGATCCTTCTCAGATAGAAGCATCTCATCTTTGTCATGATAAATCCAATGTTCCCTCCATCTATCCAATACAGATTCATCCAGATATCCCACTCTATCTTGATCTTGAAAAAGATTTGACGTATACTTCAAATCTACTCATGGTAAAATTTTGACAGGATCTTTACCATTTTATCTCATGAAGTCCCATAGCCCATATCTAGCATGCTAAAACTCTACCAAAATCTTCGCATATACATTACCTATCTTGGTTATCCATTGCATTATGAAGAATTGCTAAACATTGGGGGTAGGTTATGGCACTCTTGTTTTCAAATAACTCTTGATCCATGTCTTATATATCACAACATGACATCAACATTGTGATCTAGGTATCGTTTACCTCAAAATCTCATCAAAAATCCCAAAAACATCTATAAAATGATCATTAGAAAATCCAAAAACATCCAAATCCTATATAGCTAAAGCCAAAACATCAAGAAAACATCAAAAACCCTAAAAAATTCAAACATCAAAAATCCAAAAAAGTGGTCCCCTTGTCGAACTACGTTGTCTCTAAGCTTGAACGTAGGAAAGACCATCATTGCAGTGCCCCCGAGACATCCTAGGTCAGTCCTTTAGGAGTCTGTCATATAAAATAACTTTTTCCATCACTATTCATATCTTCATATTATTAATAAGTCAAGTCAATCGAACTACGTGGTCTTTGCGTGTATAATGTAGGCAAGGCTTATCTTTGATAAACCCTTGAGGCCCCTAAGATAGGTCTTTAGGTTAGGTTTTTGGTCGAAACTTAAAAAATACCAAAACATCTAGATAACTTTGAAAATCCCTAAACATTTGTAAAAAAATTGAAAATATAAAAACATCCAAACTCTCAAAAACATAAAAACGTCCAAATTCTTGAAAAACCTAAAACATGCAATTATCAGAAAATACAAAAACATTCAAAAATTGAAAAACTCAAAAACATGCAAATATCATAAAATACAAAAACATTCAAAAATTGGAAAACAATAAAACAATAGAAAACATTCAAAAGACCTAAAAAGCCTCAAAAATCTCAGAAGACCTAAATAGCCTCAGAAAATCAAAAACATAAACATTTGCATAAACTTTTAAAAAGACCCAAAAACAACCTCAAAACATTTAGAAAATATGGTAAAAAACATTGATATATTCTAGAAAAATCCAAAACCCATCCATCCCATCTCACTTTCACCCACAATAAACCTTCACCCATAATAAATTGATCATCACCTTCACCCTTTGGTGAAAAAAATAGAAGAAAAGTATAGCAAGTCATAAAGTGAGAACCTAAATGCCAAAATTTGAAGTCTAAATCATAGGTAAATGCGTCAGTGAAGTTTGTATCAATGGATTATCATAAATCTCATCATCATCCTAACATCAAACAACCTCTTATCAATATTTCCTAGGATGTATCCTTCCTACGATGGACATTAGTATCATACATCACCGTAGCTAAACTTAAACTAGGCAAGAAATATAGATAACACCGACTGTTTGTCTTTGATCTTTTCTTATGATTTATCTTAATGACCCATTCTGAGGACCTCTTGATGATGTCTATCAAATCAATTTAGAGAGAAAGAAATAGGGCATCGATCATTATCTTTCATTTGTTGTGCTTTTGGGTACTCTTGTAAAATAATCTTGGCGCATACTTGCTTAGTTGTGTAGGAAGGTCGTTTAGGGTACGTTGTTGACTATTGCGTATGCTTTGGTCCAAAATATTCTAAGCTTCCAACTTGCATTCCAACAAGGTTTTCGTATCTCAAACAAGAACTATCCTATCTATTTGTTGAGTCAAATTCCATTACACTAGATACAACATTGTCTTGGTTATCAATACCTTGATGCATTGGATTTATGTGTTATATCAAACAATAAGGAACGATAGAAATCCCAATCCCGAAATGTGAGCAACTCATCATCCTGCATTTCATCCTCATTTTGCATTGTCTTGTCAACATCTCTAATAAAGTCTCGATGGATCATAGACTTGTTGGATCTTTTAAAGAAATCATCAAAATCAATGGTCATCCATTTTTTATTCTTCTATCTTCTCTCTGCGCTAACCTAGTATCATGACCGCCAACAAAACATCATGAATGCATCCACCCTGCATCCACAAACCATTAGCATACATGCATCCCATAATCATAGCGTAATCATAAAACATCCATCAACATAATCATTGCATATCACACCATACATTCTACATTATCATTTGAGTTGTGATGAATAATGCAGATTTGTTATTCTAAGCATCTTACATCATTGCATATCATAAGCATTTGCATCCATACATCCATATGCATACATTATCATCATATTGCATAGAAAATACACAAAAATAAATTCACCCAAATTATTTGCATGGCATCCACATCATTCCATAGCATATCATGAAAAGATATTGAAAAAAACATAACATTGCATCCATCCATCACATAGCATTGCATATCACATAGGCATAAGTAAAGTGCATCCATACATGATCAACTATAAGCATCTCATATCATATGCATGAAATAAAGTGAACACATCACATCATATAATCATCTGTATATGTATCATATATATATATAAAAATGAATGTCATGGTACAAAATCTAGATCAATGTATGTATAACGATCATAAGTACAATATCCACGAGGCTATTAAAAAGGAGCCCATGAATGTATATGTGTGGTAAAGAATGGGGAAACAAAATAAAAAAAGTTTCTATACATAAGAGCTAGCCCTGATGGCTGCTACCCTCTTCGGCCTGCCTCTCAAGTTGATCCTCAGCTCTCAGTTGTACATCACTATGCTACGAAAAATTAGGTTGTCTAAGTGCCTACGGTACATCTTGATGGTAATGTTTCCTATAATATGTGGCCTCTATCATGACCTCTCTATACAATCTCGCTGAAACGGTCCTGCCATGTGTGGCCACCATCATAGCCTCTATCTGCTAGCATCGAACAACCTCTCGATCCCTCTTTGTGGTCATAGCTTGTAGTCGTTGTAATGCTTGTTCTCTCTCGGCTATGACGCCCACAACCTACTGTCATGCCTAGTCTCGCTCAACAGTAATAGCCAAAACCTACTGGTAGGCCTGATCTTGCTCACCAGTCAAAATCTGTACATGCTGTTGTAGCTGTTGTATCTAAGCATCTCTCGCATTTGGTGGTGGTGGTGGCACTGCCTGCTGCTATAGAACATGTGGCTGAACCTGAGGAGGCTGCTATCCAATTGGTGGAGCACCTAGAACCTACCCATCTTGGCCATCTTGGTCACCTTGGCCCTGTCCTCTGCCTTTGGGTTTCCCTCACAGAGGAGCACCCGCTGGATCTATCAAACGTCATGGAGGTGCGAACCAAGCATCGTAAGTAGGTGTAGTCTATGCTATTGCTTGAACCTGATCATAGGCCCATGGATGAGCCACTAAATATCTAAAGCTCTCAACTACCTCAGGAACTAGAATGGTTAGTCCCCATGTGGGAACCTCTCAAGTTGACCTAGCAAAAATGGCCCTGCAAGCATCATCTGGCCTATCCTGGACCTCCCCAAACTATCGAGCCACCCTGTCTGGTAAATATTTCTCAATAATGGTGTGCTCACAACCCTGCATATATCGAGTCTGCCTAGCAAAGTAGAACTTTTGTACATCATCATACCATGGTGGCATCTATAGCCATGGGTGCCATTGAAAAACTATCATATCATCAGTAACTCGTCACCAGTACGTGAGCCCAATCTGTCCAGTGTGCCTCAATGTAATCACACCTTAGTACTGCTAAATCACATATCATCTGGCTCCACATCTACCATCTGCACAATAGGTTAAAGCACGATGATATGCTCCCATGCCCAATATGAAGCAGAGTCACACCTGCACCAATGGATCTCCCATCATAGTAAACAAAGTCATGCATGTCATGATATAGTGAGGCCAACATCACAGGCACCCATGCAAAAAGTGTCCTCCTGTGAAGCATTCAATGCCACTCCAAGCCCCATCCTGGGTTGAACCCTCTGTTGCGTCTATCAGGAGCCACCAAACCTAAAATAATGGTTGTAATGACCAATTTGAAAGTAGGCACGTGACCTCTGTATGACTTGAGGTTGATCTATGATGTAACTAAAGCAATGTCCTCCATCTCCATCACCTCATCAAAGGCATCGAGTTTGGCATCAACATCGTAGATCACGTGATCGCCATGTATCGAAAAATGTAGAATACGCCATACATCCTCTAGAGTCACAGTCGCCTCGCTTGTCAGAAAGTGGAACGACAAGGTCTCGTTGTGCCATCTCTCACATAGAGCATTCATCATAGCTAAATGTGTCTGAATGACGGGTGCATATACAACATACCAAAGTCTGATCTCTCCCTGGTGCTCCTAGCATAACTTTGATAGATCACCTAATCTCTCCAACACAGTGGGTTTGTGCTCACGTGACATCAGTGGTGGAATGACCTCCTACATCCACGAAGTGCACAACATTAGGAAATCAAGGAAATTTGACTCAACTTGGAATTTACAGCTCAAAAATCACAAGAGTGTCACTATTTTCAATAGCATCACTATATTTAAATTTCAAATCATGACGCCCAAAAGTATTTCAAATTGCAAATCACAAAATGCGCCGCCAAACACACGGGCGTCACTATCTAAACTTTGGAAACCCTGACCCTAATTTCTAAATCGGCAGGAGCGTTGCTATATAAGCATGCGTCGCAATTTAAAATTAGAAACCCTAATTTTAAATTGCAACTAGCATCGCTATAATTCATTTGAGTGTCGTTGATTGCAATTTGGGCGTTGCTATATAGCGACACCCCAAATTTTAAATTTCAAAGAGCAATAAATGCATCAAAAGGTCAAATTTCAAATCAAGTTTGGAGTTACATACGGTTGGTCCTGTGCCTGGAAGTCGTTGATGCTCTCAAACTTAGTCACTGATGTGTCTGGGAAGCTCTCGTCATGCCATTTCATTGGAGGGTTAGAGCTCAAAATAGCAAGAATCTCTCAAGTGTGAATGCACAAATGAATTGAAAGTGACCCTTCTTGGCTTATTTAAGCTAGAAAATTAGGGTTTTTTTTCCCTAATTTCACCTTCTGGCTAGAGTTTATCATCATTTTCACCAATTTTTCCAATCGGAACCTAATTTTGCATCGATTTTTATGTTTTTGGCATAATTCTTGCATCTTAGAGCCTTTCTAGGCCCTTGGGATAGCTTTTAGCCTTTATCGAGAAATCAACCCAAAATTCAAAATTTCTGCCTGATTTCTCGAGGAGGCAGGGAATCAGTTTTATCTTTCTTTTTGCTAGGGCATCTGAAAAAAATTAGAAATTTTTTATTTTTTGATTTAAGCAACAATTTTGATTTGAAGAGTGTTATTCTTTGAACCGAAGCAATAGGTGCCTCGCTTCAAAGAGGGGAAAAATGTAGAGATTGAAAAATGTCCTAAATGATATCATACACTTGAAATAGGTTTACTAACATCATTTTTCTTTAAGCCCATCCTCTTTTTGCTTAATTAATTAAATTAGCCTAGCTAATTAATTAATTGCATCATTTGCATCTATTAACCTAATTCATCAAATTGGGTTAGTTCACCCCCTTTCATGCTAACATTTCATCTCATTAAATTAAATCAAAACATTTAATTTAATTCCCTAAGTCATCTTATTTAATTAAATAACATTTCATCTCTCCCCCATTCATTAAATCATTTAATTTAATGAATATCACTTTAATTCCTCCAAATCCCCTAATTGCGTGATTAAACCTTGTTTAATTAGCAATTAAACTAATTTTCCTCTAAAAAGGGGAATATTCCTTATCTCCTTTTTGCACAATTAAGAATTTCTTTTAATTTGCAAAATGCCTTTTATCATCGCCCAAATGAATATTCCAAGGAATATTCTTATTCGTCCATCATTTGAAAAAGAGATATTTTTACTTAGCTTCTAATGCAAGTCTTAACCTTTAACCTTTTAAACAAGTCACCTTTCACCTACATGAGTAGGTCAAAAGTGTGTTTGTTTGAAGCGAATGTGATCCCTTGATTAAAATCCCATCATGCATTCTCATCTGTTGATGAGAATCCATGATCCATGCCTCTTCTTCCTTTCATCTTTGACCGTTGATTGATCTTTTTGATCTCAACCCTCCATTTCTCATTTGCTCTTCTATAAATAAAGCACTATTTGGAGACAAATAGATCCATCTTTCAATTGCAAAGTCATGTTGTTGAATTCACTTGCATCCACACTCACAATTTACTCACTTTTATATTTTTTATTTTATTTTAGTTGCATAATAGCTTAAAGCATCCATCAATGGCTTCCATGCATTCATCTTAGTTTGTATATGAATTAGGGTTTCCATCTTTTAGCTTAGAATTAGCTTACATTAGCTTAGAAATTGCATAATTAGTTCATTTTTAGCATAAAATCATGTTAACTTAGCTTGCATCATGTTTAATTTAGCATAAACTAGGTTTTCATCCATTTATCACAATGGTTTCATCGATTCTCTTCCATAGAATCGATTGAAATAGGGTCACTAATCACAGGATTGGGAAATGGTCATTGTTCTACATCAACACGACACCAATTCCAAAATAGGATAAGTTTCAAATGGGTTAGAGTAGGAATTTAACTGTTTTCATAGTTTTTAACTTTTAGTTTGTATAAATGCTTAGTTTAACTTTTCAATTTGAATAATCTTGTTTGTGATTGAGGTGTAGTGGCTAAGTTATGCTTCAATTCACCATGGATCAAGCATAATTGACCCACCCTAACGATCCTCGTCTCACACCATCATTATCAACATATTTCTTATTTAAAACAAAGGATTATATCTCTTCTTTATGAGGATAATAATGATCAATAAAGGAATGATCATACTCAATGCCATCATTAATATTACAAAAAGGTGACTCATCAACACTGAAACTTTGTTCAAAATTTTCAAACTGAATGCTCAGTCTTATGTCTTCCATAGGAGCATAGGTAGTGGACCCTTCAAAACAATCAAAGCCTGGGAAGATAACAAACATGTATTTACGCTCCTGCTCTTTAAATTGATTATTTACATACACCACCTCAACATCACCAATCACTTGGGTTGATTCACCACGTTGAATACTTGAGCCCATTTCTATTTCTTGATTAGCAGAGTTGCAACAAGGGATAACTTCACATACCTCCTTCTGTTCTCTAGACTGCGCATTTGGAAAATGATGACTATAATCATTATCTACATGACCAATGAATGTGTCACTCATTTCACTTGCTTCACTGGGGTGTATATTTGCAACCTGTGCTCTACTCTCTTCTTCTTCATGTGATATCTCACTGCTTCACTCATATGGGGCAATAGAAACATCATCATCATGGATTGAAAACATGATAGTTTCTTTATGATCATCTCTAATATTTTCAAAAAGAGAAAAGTATTCACACACTTGGTCAAGCTCAACAGTCTTCAACTCTTTTGGCAGAGCACTCAAACCTAGTTCATAAGATTCATAAAATAAATGAATGCATACTGAATTTTCAAGTCTGTGACACTCAGGAATTGCAAATAGAGTATCCATAAATCTTGCATAGAGATCATATGATGATTGTCCTTCATGTTTCTTTATGCAAGAGAGGGCTTGAACATAGACCATAGGATCACAAATTCTTGCAAATTCTTGACAATTTGTTTGGGGCTCTATGTGATCAACACCATGTGTTAGTGTATAAGCTGGGACAACAGGGGTGTAAGTGTTATGACATTCATTTTCAATTTCTAAATTACACCTTTCATCAACATCAGGTGCCTTAGGACAACAAACACTTGTAGACAAATAACTCTGTTTCATTCCACATTTCTGGTTGTTTTTGATGTTCATGGCTATCCCATAAGCCTGATGCAAGGTTTTAGGATCCTTTACTCCTAATAGATAGCTCATCTCATTATCAAAAGCTCCCAAATAAATAACTAAATGTACTACATCACTTAGTCTCATACCCTCAAGAATATCCCTCAATATTTTAACAAATCTCCAGTTAAATGTTGGGACCAACTCATCCTCTTCTTTCTCAATGCTCATGAATTTATTGAGCATAAAACTGGCATTGATTCTTTCACCAAATTGCTTCATGAACACTGCTTTGAACTCTACCCAAGAATAGATAGAGCATGTTGGTAAATAAGAGAACCAATCTCTTGTATCTCCTTTCAAAGACTAAACAAATAGCCTCATGATCACATCCTCATGATCTACCTCATAGTCATCCATTAAATTATTGAATTCTTGTAGATGCATTTTAGCTGACTCAGGCCTCTCACCATTGAATTTTGGTAAGATTTCCCTAATTTTTGATGGTATGACATTTAGAAAACCACAAATGCCATCAAAATTTATGGCTCTATGTCTTTCAATGATAAAATTTCTTTTATGACATGAAAGGGACTACACACTATGCATTGTTACATTTGGGTCCACACAGGGGTGCATAGGTTGATGATACATTTTATTATAGCTCTACAAGCCTTTTCATATCAACTTTGCAGTTACACAAGGTACTTCAAACTCCTTTTACAACATGATTTTAAGATTTTACAATGCAAATTCTATCTCAACTTGCTTAAGACCTTCTAAATGATTCTCTTCAAAAATATTGCATACTTCATTTCATAATAGAAACTACAAATTATAACTCAAAAGTATGTAGAACAATCACTACTTATTCCCTTTCTTGGTGCTTAATCCACATAATAGGGAAACAATTTTTTTTCAAGATTTTCAAATATGGTTTTGATATATAGATTCATTCTTCATGAAAACCAAAAATGAAAAATACTTGGATATGTTGCAGCTACTACAAATTCTTATTCCTGGTTGGAAATATTTGTAGATCTGATCTATCCTCTTCACATCTTTAACAGGTTCTTTAGACAGAGTCACCACCTCTCTTCATAGAGGACTAAATTTCAAATAGCATGAAGCTCTTTGAAAAATGAATTTCATTATGGGTCTCCTCCAATAGTAGAGTCACACATAAATTCTTTGAAATCTGCTAAAACACAACCACTTCCAGGAATGGAAAATTCTCAATATCTAAACCAGATGTTCAAATTTACCAAACTCTATGAATCTGTGAAATATCAGTCTGCAACTAGAGATTCAAAGTTCTCCCCAATAGAGTCGCTAGTCTGTTGGTGACTCGAATGGGAAAATAAGATTCTACAATTGTCAAATATTTGGTTACAAACTGTTTTGAAACTTCAATGACTCTTAAGGCTAGATGATCCTCTATCATAATTTTCCAAAGTTCTCCCTAGTAGAGTCACTAGTCTGTTGGTGTTTTTTCTAGCAGAACCTTAAAATCCTCTAAAAGGTAGCCAACCTTATGCTCAAGAATCTTCAAGGTCAGTGGCCAACGAATGGGAGCTTGATATACAACCTTCTCTCCCCTACACTTCAGGCTCTGTTAAACTTAGGAGGGTAATCCCAACAATGTGCTTTTAGATACTTGTGTGCCACAGTATCAAACACACAATAAACATATAATTCTCCTTTATATGCTTAACAAACACAATACCATGAAGGTATGTTTGACCTTCATGGCAGTACACATTAAACATGAGAGATATGATTCATTGAATTCCACGCACACCCACAACAAAACTGATAAGTAACTGGAGTATAAATTGTTATTAGTTGCTAAATTAACCAACAAATGTAACATGAATAGCACATTTAGATTAGTGCTTCATCCATGGAACGAAGTCAACTCAAACACCTACATAATCTGATAACAATTTTCACACCTGACATTAAATGAAGCTCTAAAATGTTGCATTATAGTATTTCAGTATTGTGTCTTAACCTTTACTTCTTACTAGCATCCTAGCACTCAATTTAATACAAATTTACAGCCATATTCAAGTACCTACATTAATTCTTTGAATTAATAAACAAGAATAGAATCACACACCCATCTAAAATTGATAGAGAAAAATAAGATAACCTTGATTATATTATTCATAATTTGTATAACCAATACATAGGAGAGTAAAACGGTGTCGAACTTGCACCATTCAACATTATTTTGCTAGTATTGCAATCAAAATTACATAGATATTGACATAATCAGACCCTAAGACTTGACTCTAAAATGCTCTCTATGATTAATTACAAAACAACCATCTCAAAAATGGAGCAAAAAATAACACTTAAGGGAAAACAAAAACCCTAAGTGGAGATCTTTAGCAGACATCTGGCACATTCTTCTCCATTGATCAGTAACTGCGTCCAACACTTGAAAAATATTCAATTTGCACTTTGATTCATGCCTTTTGCATTTGCTTGCCCTGTAACAGAAAAAAATTCCATATTGTGCATAACCATCATTCACATATGCCCCCTAGTTGAAAATATCTTGTTTTTACCTGTAGTTGAAAATACTTTGTTTGTGAAGGAAATAAAACCTTTGTGAAAGTCCATCACTCTTCATTCACCCTGTAGCTGAAAACAAATAGTTTTTACCGTGAAAGAAAACCTTCATTCTGAGAAAATTCACTCTTTGATTTTCCTTGTAAAAACTCATTCTCGTGCTTCATATATCTCAATTTTTCACTCAGAGCCTATAAATGGTGAAGATCACTTTATCAGGGAATATAAAATCTTATCAATGCTTCTTTAAATTTATTATCAATGCCCAACAACTAAAATTATTATGTTTCATATGGTGAAAGTTTTTATTCACTTTTGCAATTAAGTTGTGTAAATTTTTTTACCGTACTCCTCCTTGCATTTTACAATAAAAACCCCTTTTTCCATTTTAAATGTGAAGGCTTTTAAAAACTTCCTCGAGCAAATATAATATTTTACCTGTGCACTCTTTAAATTTATTTTTCCAACCACTTAAAGATTCACTTTTATTTACTTAGTGGAGGCTTTAAAATTTTTATCGAGTTGTAGCAAACTCTTTACCCATGCTTTATCATTTAATTTACCTCCCACCATTTAAAACAATCTTCAAATAATGTCATTTATATTGTATCCATGGGCCCACCGTTGCCTCACACATACCTTGCTTGGGAGACCATCACACATCTTTGATGTGTTTAGAAAAAAGTGACATCAATTAGCGATACATGATGCAGAGAAAGTAGTATCACCAGTCATTAATCCAAAGTGGAAGAGGTGACATCAAATGGCTATGAGCGATGATGAAGACCTAAGATCACCCATCGCTAATGCAATATGGAAAAGAAGAGACAAAATAGAGATATGCTATAACACATCCTACAGCTTCTTGATGAAATCTAGAGGAATCAAACAAATGTTTACAGTAGTCAAACTACAACTCTATCTTCATTCTCAGCAACCATGGACATGTGGGCTTTCATTGTTTTGCACTTGAAGTGTTGAAATAGAAATTTTTGCATCGCATGCCAAGATCATAGCGAGACAAGAAAGTTTGAGGGCGTCAAAGCTTCTGCACTAAACAATGTCTTACAAACTTGCCAATACTTTGCTTTTAAAATGTTCTCTTGTAATCTTGTTGCTACCTTGCATTATGATGGATTTGAGCATTATTGGCATTGCTCCAGTTATATTGTGTTCGAGCTTACATGAAATTAGGGTTTGGTGCCAAAATAAAATTTACTCAAACAATTTTGACACATTTTCACTGCAAGCGCTGACTGCTATTATACAAAGTAAACATGAGCTAGCTTTACCCATACAGGCATCGAACAAAGCTTTTCCTACAGCATCATCTTGCACCGGTGTCAAAATTTTCCTTGCAATATTTAACTGACCCTTTTTAACTAGTGAGATGGCTTCCTCATTATTTGCAATGCAAACACCTCCTAGTTTCTATGCCACACTTTACAATTCTCGAACCTTCCCTAGATGCATTTCCTCATTCCATGGATCCATTCTCCTTTGGTGAAAAGTTGCAAAACAGTTCCAAGTGAAATTTCCACATAAGAACCTATTCGCTTCTAATTCATGTTGTGCATCCTTAGCCGTTTTCTTTGCTTTGAGCTAGTCATCGGTTCTCAGTTCTACATTTCCAAGCATTCATAAAGATTTTTGTTGCATTTTTATCCACCTTAGGTGCATCCCAAGTCAAGTTTGTACTTAATTAAATCTTATTTCAAATCTGAGCCACGACTGCTAAACTTGATATGCCTCCTCATAAACAGAAAACCCTACCATTTTTCCTTTTCAACATCATGTAGCTATTTAAACAACCAAATAATATTGGACAATGTTGTGACTTATCTCATGTTACTTGGAATGAAAATAGCAAGTAACAAAGAATCTGTATTTTGAGGAAGGTACCTAGAAATTGGAGCTTCTAGTGTCAAATATAATAGTAAAAGATTGAGGGGGGAAAGAAATGCTAATTTGTCCATAGTATTGAGCATCCATATAATTATTAAGATCCACACCCACACCTATATCTCCTACTTGAAACCTTGAAGCCCCTCTTAAATCACAAACCATATCATTCACCTCAATCTTTTCATTCTTATCTCCCCCAAATATGTTATTTTTAGCAAAATAATCATTTTGTGAAATGAAATTACCATCATCATTATCATCTTCAAGAGCAATATGTTCTTTCACCAAACCCTTGTCCATATTGTTAATCTTCACATCTTTTCCTCCATGAAGCAAAACATCTCCAACAGGTGAGGGCTTATCAATGTTACCATTGTCACTATGATAGACAACCCCTTTTCTATTTTTTGACCATTGCCCTATTGCTCCACCATTGGACTCCTCCTTATTAGATGTGCCATGGCAAGCTATCACTCGATGCATTTGCACTAGTTTAGTATGTGGTGTATTTGAATTTTAATGAATGAAAGTTTCAGGAATACATACCACATCTCATGGATATTTGATAGTTTTTTCCTCATCACTCATGAGAAATAATCTCAGTTTGGAACATGTTTTCTTTAGTTGCAAACATTTTATCATTGTTTGAATAATATATAGCCATAAGACAAGTGTGATCAACAACATGGAGCTTACCATTTCTATCATCATGAATATGAGCATTCTCTACCATGTCTATCCAATCAACCATCTGAGCAATACACCCAACATAGGTTTTCTATTACAAGAAGAGTAGGTGTCCAAATTCTTATTAATCTTGAAAAAATGGATTTTCACCATACCCAACCTCTTGACCCAACTAGATATAAGCCTCCTCAAATTGTGTGACACGTGTCAGGTCCCCTTGTGTGCCCGACTAAAAATTATTTTCATTTTGGAACAAGTTTTAATCCTCAATCAACCTGAGGCTACTTTTGAATGCATCTGAGGTGAAAATATGAAGTGGATTGTCATTAAAATTTTCTTTCTAGCATATTTGCACAGTGATCAAAACTAGCCCAGTAGCCTCCAAAATCGCCTTGTAAAACTAGTCAAACAACCTCCTGGAGCCATGAAAATGCACAATCATGTGGAAATTTGAATTGAAAATTCAGTGCAATAAACGAATTTAAAAAATTCATATGGAGGTGCAAGATATTCAATGCCAAAGTGGCTCACTCAGACTTTTATGCAACTGCACCTATCCGAAAGCAACTTGGAGCACACCAAGTCACCTTGAAAAATTATCGAATCGTCTCCTGGGAAACTATCATTGGAAACACTAGATCATTTAGGTCCATTGAGCATGTGTGCAAGAGGTCCTTCCTCCAATCCAAATTCTTCACAAGATATTAAGGGTCAAAGATGACCTCCCTGAAACATTCAGGAAATGCATATGAAAAAATAGAGCAAATTGCATTTGCTTTTGACCTCGAAAAAATATCAAATCTGATCTTGAGACTCTGAAATTGGACCAGGGAGAATATGAATGTGAGGGGGATGCAGATCACCAATCCATTCACCATGAAGATCATCCAGTTGTGAAATATCAATCTGACCAGGAGGCCGCTTCGCAAGACTGAGAGTTTGCAAACAACAAAACAATCCCAGAACCCTCAAACTTGTCATTTCAAAACCCTTCCAAAACTCATCACAGGAGGCTGAAATTAGACAATACACATTCACATATGACAAATGAATACACTCACCAAGGAGTTTGACAAGAAAGTCAACTGGCTCTGATTTATGACCCTCTAAAGTAGGTCACTGGGGTAGATTTTTCAGGCACACTTCGAAGTGTGCAAATCAACTTTTTTCATTATGGGCACTCAAAATTTGAAATTTTTTGAAAATTTTGAAGGTGCCATCAAACTACTCTTTAAAATAGTAACCCAAATGCCATTTTCGAGCAAAGGGAACAAACCTCCAAAACAGGGAAAACTTTAGTGGCGAATTTTCGCCAATTGGCGAATAATTGAAATCGAGACCTCTAGAAATGGCGAATAGTACAAGCTAAAAAGGATGTTGAATTGCCAAGTTTTTACAAAAAAAATAATTCTCGATTAATTCGCCTATGCATTATTTTTTAAATGATGCGTCATTGGAACCGATTTGCCAGTAGTTTATACTATAAATACAAATATTAATTATATTCGCCAATAATATTATATTACTACCATTAATTTTGGGGAAATATCGGCACAATAATAAATTACCATTTAATTCTAGGGATATTTTAGCCTTGAATAGGGCTTTTATTTATTGCCATCGAATCATCGATTATCGTTTTAATTAGATGGCTAAGGTTGATTCCGCGACCTAATACGCACGTGCCTTTTAAAAGGCTTGTTGAGGCTCGAAATTTGTTTTGGGCCACACAATTAAATCTAATCGTGTGGACCAAAAAACATTTCGGGCCTCAACAAGCCTTTTAAAATCATGTGTGTATTAGGCTGTGGAATCAACTTGCAGCCATCTGATTAAAAAGCTAATAAATGGTAACAATTTAAATTTTCATTTAGTCTCATTTTTAAAGTGATATTTTTAAAAAATAATTAATTCGTGTGTGCTCCAATGCATTTTCGATAGTGAATTTATGCTTGGTGGTGAGGAGCGTGCCAGGGCCACTGTCCCCAGACCCTGTGAGGGGGCTCTGCTCCCTTGACCCCGTTGGTGGTTGCCACCCCCGGGCCCCTACTTCAATATTACAAAAAAAAGGGGGAATTGTGTCGACCAACTATGCAAATTTTTAAAGGAGAGATTCGCCATTGTAATTAATATTTTTAGTGATTATTCACTAGGATTCACCACTATGATTATTATTTTTACCAGTTATTCATTAAGATTCACCAATATTTTACAATTTTTTTTAATAATGTGCATAGATTCGCCAAGAAAATTAATAATTTTTTTCAAATAAAAGGAAAGATTCGCCAGGATTTTACACCTTTGCTAAGGGGGGGTTTCTTAAAGTTATCCCTGCTCCAAAATAGGGCCCAAAATGACTCAAAACTGAGTGACAAATGTGGAAACTTTCCATCCCAAGAGGGTTGACCCATAAAAAAGGTTCTAAAAATTACCCAGAACTGACTGAAATCAAGAATAAAAGGCCTAGCTCACTCATTGTTTTCTATTTTGCACAATGAGACTCAAACTCAAAAGGGAAAGATTCCACTCAACACTTGCTTTGTTTACTACATTTTAAATAACATTTCTTAAAGCAATTTATAGAAACATTGCCTTAATATTGTTTTACAATATTTGCAGTTTTAAATTTTGAAAAATAGAAAGGAGAAAGACTTGAGCTTGACTTCACCTTACTTGGCTTTGATTTTTTATTTTTCCACAAAACGAGGTATATATGGCTTTGATTAAATTTTTTAAGTATATAATATCCAAGGAATGGGGCACTTGATTTCCTATAAAAATCATAAAAATTCTAAGGCATATCAAATGTTTGATTTTGCAAAAAATTGCAAAAAGAACTCAAGATGTATAGCCTAAGTTTGCAAGAAATATAAAAGGCTTAATATCACCAAGGCATTAATAAAGGAAGAATATTTAAAATGAATGTGGAAAAAATACTAGGTTGACCAAAGTATTAGGGCATCAAGGAAAACCCTAGAACACAAAACCATGAGCCCTAATTTTTAGCTTTCATTTTGCATTTTGATTTTTTTGCTCTATTGGAGAACTTGAGTGCCTCCACTATGGAACTAGGGTTTGAGCTCAAGCTTGTTAAGCCTCTTGTTGTTTATGGATTTTTTCATGGATATCTTTGCATTTTTTCATGGATTATTTTTCTGACGCATTTTTCCTTCTTGTTTCACCCTGTCAATGCCCTCTTTTGCTTGAATTAGCCATGAATGGTATTGGTTTGTGCTTTGGAATGAACTTCCTTAATGAAAAATCGGTAGAGAAACTTGGGTAGGTTTTCAATTAATTAAATTTTGCATTATTTCTTATTTTTTGTTGCTTAGATGCTCAATTCGAGCTCAACAAATGAAAATATTTATGCTTCTTCTAGTGTATTCTAGGTGTAAAATACTTAAGGGGTTCCATTATCTCTACAAAATACATAAAATATTTGCATTCTTGTTTGTTATTTTCATTATTTCTGAAGCCCTCTTATACTCCATGGTCATGGCTTATGTAAGCTATTTCATTCATTTTCCACTTCTATGGTTGCAACTTTAATGAGATATTCACACCATTTCTTGAAAGAATAGAATATAAATAATTCTTTGCTCTATTTTTTTAGCACCCTTTGTGGTTTTATCATCATGGTCACAACTTCACTGTGGGAAAAATTCAATATTTGACCCTTTGTATCTTCGTCCTTGGTTGTGTAAATATGAGATAGGGTTTCTAAAACCCGTGCTTTCTTATTTTAATTCTCTTATTTGTGCAAACTAATACAGGACACTACTTTATAAACATTTATCTTTCATTTTCTGAACTATATGCAAAAGAAAAACAATAACCCAGGTCGTGGCTCTAAATCTTCATTTTTTCTGGGTGCTTCTCATACTCGTGCAAACTCGAGGGCTTCTTCATCTTCTGTATTTTTCAAACACTTTATGTAAAACCCTTGAAGGTTTTGGATTCTTTCATAAACAAAACAAAACCCTCCAGACCACGGCTAGAATGTTCACACTGGGTTTGCATTTTGAAACCCTCTCCTTGAAATTTTTGTATATGTTGGATTTTCTTTCATTTTTCTGCAAAAACCTTTGATATTTGACATGAAATTTGGGTTTCATTTTTTGAGTAAACCCCGTGGTTGTATATTCTCTTCCATAGTGCAAATATAAGAACAGATCTTGAAAATTCGTGCCCTACATTGCAGATGTGGGTGTTATCATTGTTCTCCTAAAAGAATAAGAAGAGAAATTTCCCTCCATTATGGGTTTTTTTATCCATGGTTTTTGTCCTCTTCATAGTGGAGTGACATATTTCATCATTTATTGTATTGGTCTTCTGCATTCTCACAAGTTGCTCTCTATTACTTTGATCTAGTGCCAATTTGAACATGTACTTCCAACTTTACTTTGCAAGCATACCATGAACATTGGTTGATAAAATGATTATGTCTGCAACTAATGGTTTCCTTGTTGCATATTATAGCATTGCATTTTATTGAAGAATGCAACATAGACTCCAAACCACACTTCTTGTTGTACCCTTTATGTGAGCATTATTTGTCATTACTTCTTGCTTCTTGATGGTTGTACCTTCAAGGTATATACTTCAAACAACATGGATAGTAGAAAACATGATATATAGTAGCAATAAGACATGATGACAACACTATTCAATGAACCAAACAATGAGAACATAAAAATTTGTATGCAAACATAACTTCTTAATGACGTCAAAAGAAATGAATCTATTAACAAGATTTCACCTATACCTACACAGTGAACAAACATGTTTGATAAAAACAGTGAAGCTTAATGCTCTTGTGATGTTTCAATTTTTAGGTTCTTTTGCATACATCTAATGCTTGCTCAACTAATTTAATGCATCATAGAATTATGCTATATTTATGTTGATATGACATATGTTGAGATTCATGTCTAGAGCTCTAACCAATCCTTTTCATCACGATGCAGATTCATTTGAAGATCAGGAGCAAGGAGGGGCAGGCAACAACGAAGAACAACACAAGACTTCAACATGAAATGATGGATATGTTTCTTTTCATGTGTTTTTCAGTACTTTCATCTTCAAATGTATAGTATATCTCTATGTTGCTTTAGTTCAGCTACTCCCATGGCTTGTGTGGGACATTTGAACATTCTCTTCTTTTCAATGTATAGAAACAGGAACATTTTTCAGTCTTGTGTATATTTCATTACAAAATGAATGAAAGCAATATCTTGCAATTTTATGTAGTCTTCTTTATGTTGCAAAGCATTGAATAATGAAAACTAAATTCTCTCTTTTAAAGCTTAGATATGCAATGGTTAAGCATAACAAAAATATGTTGGAATACCTTTCACCTTTAAAATTAATCAACTGCTTCAACTCTACCAAATTGAGCTGTAGGTGAAAATTTGGTAACATTTATGGCGATTTTTTTTGAATGCTTGCCTGCTAAGCATATAGACCAGTAGCCTTAAATAATTCATTGGGCATGGGGTCAAATTCTACCCCTCTTGAACTCAAAAAAATATTATAACTCAACTATAAATACTCCAAACAACAACAAAAAACCAAACTGAAAGAAACTAACAAGGCCCTAGTGGCCAACAAACATGTGCAACAACACTTAGGGAAAGAAAATGTGCCTTGAGCACATATTAGCAAAAAACACTAATCTACTATGATACAAATGTATACCTTATCTTTAGAGGAAAAACTTGAGGTGGATCCCATTGACTGGGATAGGTAGTACCTCTCCACTTAGTTTTGAGAGCTAGAAAGTGTTGTGTTGCTTACACTTTGTGATCACATAGGGTCCATCCCGTATTGCATCAAACTTGGAATGTTTACCAGGTTTGCTTCTATGCTCATCCCATTTGAAAACTAAATCACCAACACTAAAATCTCTTGGCATTGCTCTTTTTTCAAAAGAACTCTTCATCTGCGCTTGATGAATTTCAAGCTTCTTTAATGCATCCTTCCTTGTTTCCTCTAATTCCATCAGTTGTGCAAGCCTAATCTCCATAGGATGCTCCTCCAACAATTCAAGCTCTTTAATGAAATTCAGAGTTGGTAACTCAACATAAATTGGTAACTTAGCTTCCTTACCATAAGTGAGGGAATAAGGAGAGTAACCAGTAGCTCTCTTAGGAGTTATCCTATCAACCCAAAGGGCTAAATTCAACTTGTCATGCCATGTTCTTTGGTTGTCTTCAATCATATTTTTGATGATCTTAATTAGGTTTTTATTGGTGGATTCTGCCTACCCATTACCGTATGGGTAATAATTAGATGAGGTATTAAAAAAATGTTATTATTTATAGACCAATTAGAAATCCTTAAACCAATAAAAGCTAATGCATTGTTAGATATAATAGAATCGACAGTGCCAAATCTAGATACCAAATCTTGATATAAATTCAACATAGAGGTTTCATTTGCTTCCTTCAAAGCAACAACCTCGGTCCACTTGGTAAAATAATTTGTTGCAGTTAGAATCCATTTATGGCATGCACTTGAAGGCAGGTTAATAGGTCCAATTAAACCAAGGCCCCACTTAGCAAAAGACTGCTCTACTTGAATGGGGTGTAGAGGCAAGGCTGCAAGCCTTTGCTTCCCTACAAACAATGAACATTTTTCACACTTCCTAACCCAAGAAAATGCATCCTTAAATAAATTTGGCCAATAATACCCAGCTCTCATAACTTTCAGAGTCGTGGTCCTTCGTGCAAAATGGCCTCCTAAATCCCCATCATGAAACTCTTCTAACAACTTATCTATCTGATTTGGTTCAATGCACCTCAATAAAACACCATGAAAATCCCTTCTATACAAAAAACCATCAATGACAATATAAGGGATGGCTTGAAGACTATAGTACCTCCTTTTTACTTTGTCCAAGCCTTCAGGGTAGTCACCAGTTTGTAGATAATGAATCATTTGTTGCACTCGACTTGTAGAAGGAGCTGAACCAACATCTTACTCTTCATTGTTGAGCACTGTTACAAAATTTTCATCCTCTTCTTGGTTGTTTTCTCCAATTGCAGCCAAGTATTCACACAAACCCTTTCCCCTAACAAGCTTAGTAACTTTAATATTAATGTCAAACTCCATTACTCTAGTTATCCAACCAACCATTTTGTCATTAATATCCCTATTGAGCAAGAAATCTTTAACAATTGGATGTGCAACCAACAACTATATTCTATTGTTAGAGAGCATATGCCTGAAATTTTTGAGACTTCTAACAACAAAAAACACATGCTTTTCAACAAATGAATATTTTACCTCATAGTCATGCAATACTTGGCTAAAAAATGCCATAGGCTGCTCCAAGCCTTCCTCATTCTGTTGGCACAACATAGCTAAAATGGTGTCAACACCTCCAAAATCATATAAAATAAATTCTTTATCATAGTTGGGGTTAACAAGAGTTGGAGCAGCCGCAAGGGCTTCCTTAATCTGCTCAAAGCTCCTCTTACCCTCTTTAGTCCAACTAAAAGATACATTTTTCTTGAGCATGGTTGTAAGAGGCTGCAATAGTGCTGCAATGTTAGGTATGAATCTTCTCACAAAGTTGATCCTACCAAGAAAGTTTTGTAAGCCTTTCTTGTTTGCTGGTAGGGGTAAATGTAGAATGGTAGAAACTCTTTCTAGATCAATGGAAATACCATATTTGGAAACAATGTGCCCAAGGAGCTTACCCTCATGGACAAAAAATATGCACTTCTTTGGGTTAAGAGAAACCCCAAACTCTCTACATCTCTAGAAAATATGACTCAAATGACCAAAATGTTGATTAGCATTCTTTGAAAAAACTATAATGTCATCTAGATATACCAAAACAATCTTGTTCATGAGGCCATGAAAGGCCATGTCCATTGCTCTATGAAATGTTTCCCCTACATTGGACAAACCGAAGGGAATTTTTCTATAAGCCATGGTACCCCATTTGGTGGTAAATGCAATTTTGTACTGATCCTCCTCCTTCACTAAAATCTAGTTATATCCTAAATATCCATCCAACAAAGAAAATCTATTAGAACCAGAAACAACTTGCAAAATCTACTCCATTGAAGGGAGTGGATAATGGTCCTTGAGAGAGGCTTTATTCCAATCACAAAAATCAACACAAAGCCTAATCTCATCATTCTTCCTTCTAACTGGAACTAAGTTAGAAACCCATGATGTGTGTTTAATTGAAAATATTATATTACTTTCAATTAACTTATTCAATTCAACTTTCATAAGATGCTCAAGCTTGGGATTAAGTGGCCTTTTCTTTTGCCTCACTGGTTTTTCATTGGGCTCTAACTCAATGGTGTGTTGAGCTAGCTCAGGGTCAAAACCTTTTAAGTCTCCATATTCCCAAACAAAAACATCACTAAATTCTTGACATAACAAAATGAAATCTTGTTGTTCCTCTTTGGTACATATCTTTCCAAGCTTGAGGAGCTTACCCTTAAATATCCCAATGGGCTCATAATGCTCCTGCTTAACCATCATGTTTCTTTTGTCCTTTCTAACTCGGTCATTAGAATTGAAAATTGATTCCAAGGTCACCATTCCTTTGGGAAACTT
>VDFB02267612.1:0-84654 GCA_007258455.2 Sequoia sempervirens | reverse complement strand
GGGTTGAACCCTCTGTTGCGTCTATCAGGAGCCACCAAACCTAAAATAATGGTTGTAATGACCAATTTGAAAGTAGGCACGTGACCTCTGTATGACTTGAGGTTGATCTATGATGTAACTAAAGCAATGTCCTCCATCTCCATCACCTCATCAAAGGCATCGAGTTTGGCATCAACATCGTAGATCACGTGATCGCCATGTATCGAAAAATGTAGAATACGCCATACATCCTCTAGAGTCACAGTCGCCTCGCTTGTCAGAAAGTGGAACGACAAGGTCTCGTTGTGCCATCTCTCACATAGAGCATTCATCATAGCTAAATGTGTCTGAATGACGGGTGCATATACAACATACCAAAGTCTGATCTCTCCCTGGTGCTCCTAGCATAACTTTGATAGATCACCTAATCTCTCCAACACAGTGGGTTTGTGCTCACGTGACATCAGTGGTGGAATGACCTCCTACATCCACGAAGTGCACAACATTAGGAAATCAAGGAAATTTGACTCAACTTGGAATTTACAGCTCAAAAATCACAAGAGTGTCACTATTTTCAATAGCATCACTATATTTAAATTTCAAATCATGACGCCCAAAAGTATTTCAAATTGCAAATCACAAAATGCGCCGCCAAACACACGGGCGTCACTATCTAAACTTTGGAAACCCTGACCCTAATTTCTAAATCGGCAGGAGCGTTGCTATATAAGCATGCGTCGCAATTTAAAATTAGAAACCCTAATTTTAAATTGCAACTAGCATCGCTATAATTCATTTGAGTGTCGTTGATTGCAATTTGGGCGTTGCTATATAGCGACACCCCAAATTTTAAATTTCAAAGAGCAATAAATGCATCAAAAGGTCAAATTTCAAATCAAGTTTGGAGTTACATACGGTTGGTCCTGTGCCTGGAAGTCGTTGATGCTCTCAAACTTAGTCACTGATGTGTCTGGGAAGCTCTCGTCATGCCATTTCATTGGAGGGTTAGAGCTCAAAATAGCAAGAATCTCTCAAGTGTGAATGCACAAATGAATTGAAAGTGACCCTTCTTGGCTTATTTAAGCTAGAAAATTAGGGTTTTTTTTCCCTAATTTCACCTTCTGGCTAGAGTTTATCATCATTTTCACCAATTTTTCCAATCGGAACCTAATTTTGCATCGATTTTTATGTTTTTGGCATAATTCTTGCATCTTAGAGCCTTTCTAGGCCCTTGGGATAGCTTTTAGCCTTTATCGAGAAATCAACCCAAAATTCAAAATTTCTGCCTGATTTCTCGAGGAGGCAGGGAATCAGTTTTATCTTTCTTTTTGCTAGGGCATCTGAAAAAAATTAGAAATTTTTTATTTTTTGATTTAAGCAACAATTTTGATTTGAAGAGTGTTATTCTTTGAACCGAAGCAATAGGTGCCTCGCTTCAAAGAGGGGAAAAATGTAGAGATTGAAAAATGTCCTAAATGATATCATACACTTGAAATAGGTTTACTAACATCATTTTTCTTTAAGCCCATCCTCTTTTTGCTTAATTAATTAAATTAGCCTAGCTAATTAATTAATTGCATCATTTGCATCTATTAACCTAATTCATCAAATTGGGTTAGTTCACCCCCTTTCATGCTAACATTTCATCTCATTAAATTAAATCAAAACATTTAATTTAATTCCCTAAGTCATCTTATTTAATTAAATAACATTTCATCTCTCCCCCATTCATTAAATCATTTAATTTAATGAATATCACTTTAATTCCTCCAAATCCCCTAATTGCGTGATTAAACCTTGTTTAATTAGCAATTAAACTAATTTTCCTCTAAAAAGGGGAATATTCCTTATCTCCTTTTTGCACAATTAAGAATTTCTTTTAATTTGCAAAATGCCTTTTATCATCGCCCAAATGAATATTCCAAGGAATATTCTTATTCGTCCATCATTTGAAAAAGAGATATTTTTACTTAGCTTCTAATGCAAGTCTTAACCTTTAACCTTTTAAACAAGTCACCTTTCACCTACATGAGTAGGTCAAAAGTGTGTTTGTTTGAAGCGAATGTGATCCCTTGATTAAAATCCCATCATGCATTCTCATCTGTTGATGAGAATCCATGATCCATGCCTCTTCTTCCTTTCATCTTTGACCGTTGATTGATCTTTTTGATCTCAACCCTCCATTTCTCATTTGCTCTTCTATAAATAAAGCACTATTTGGAGACAAATAGATCCATCTTTCAATTGCAAAGTCATGTTGTTGAATTCACTTGCATCCACACTCACAATTTACTCACTTTTATATTTTTTATTTTATTTTAGTTGCATAATAGCTTAAAGCATCCATCAATGGCTTCCATGCATTCATCTTAGTTTGTATATGAATTAGGGTTTCCATCTTTTAGCTTAGAATTAGCTTACATTAGCTTAGAAATTGCATAATTAGTTCATTTTTAGCATAAAATCATGTTAACTTAGCTTGCATCATGTTTAATTTAGCATAAACTAGGTTTTCATCCATTTATCACAATGGTTTCATCGATTCTCTTCCATAGAATCGATTGAAATAGGGTCACTAATCACAGGATTGGGAAATGGTCATTGTTCTACATCAACACGACACCAATTCCAAAATAGGATAAGTTTCAAATGGGTTAGAGTAGGAATTTAACTGTTTTCATAGTTTTTAACTTTTAGTTTGTATAAATGCTTAGTTTAACTTTTCAATTTGAATAATCTTGTTTGTGATTGAGGTGTAGTGGCTAAGTTATGCTTCAATTCACCATGGATCAAGCATAATTGACCCACCCTAACGATCCTCGTCTCACACCATCATTATCAACATATTTCTTATTTAAAACAAAGGATTATATCTCTTCTTTATGAGGATAATAATGATCAATAAAGGAATGATCATACTCAATGCCATCATTAATATTACAAAAAGGTGACTCATCAACACTGAAACTTTGTTCAAAATTTTCAAACTGAATGCTCAGTCTTATGTCTTCCATAGGAGCATAGGTAGTGGACCCTTCAAAACAATCAAAGCCTGGGAAGATAACAAACATGTATTTACGCTCCTGCTCTTTAAATTGATTATTTACATACACCACCTCAACATCACCAATCACTTGGGTTGATTCACCACGTTGAATACTTGAGCCCATTTCTATTTCTTGATTAGCAGAGTTGCAACAAGGGATAACTTCACATACCTCCTTCTGTTCTCTAGACTGCGCATTTGGAAAATGATGACTATAATCATTATCTACATGACCAATGAATGTGTCACTCATTTCACTTGCTTCACTGGGGTGTATATTTGCAACCTGTGCTCTACTCTCTTCTTCTTCATGTGATATCTCACTGCTTCACTCATATGGGGCAATAGAAACATCATCATCATGGATTGAAAACATGATAGTTTCTTTATGATCATCTCTAATATTTTCAAAAAGAGAAAAGTATTCACACACTTGGTCAAGCTCAACAGTCTTCAACTCTTTTGGCAGAGCACTCAAACCTAGTTCATAAGATTCATAAAATAAATGAATGCATACTGAATTTTCAAGTCTGTGACACTCAGGAATTGCAAATAGAGTATCCATAAATCTTGCATAGAGATCATATGATGATTGTCCTTCATGTTTCTTTATGCAAGAGAGGGCTTGAACATAGACCATAGGATCACAAATTCTTGCAAATTCTTGACAATTTGTTTGGGGCTCTATGTGATCAACACCATGTGTTAGTGTATAAGCTGGGACAACAGGGGTGTAAGTGTTATGACATTCATTTTCAATTTCTAAATTACACCTTTCATCAACATCAGGTGCCTTAGGACAACAAACACTTGTAGACAAATAACTCTGTTTCATTCCACATTTCTGGTTGTTTTTGATGTTCATGGCTATCCCATAAGCCTGATGCAAGGTTTTAGGATCCTTTACTCCTAATAGATAGCTCATCTCATTATCAAAAGCTCCCAAATAAATAACTAAATGTACTACATCACTTAGTCTCATACCCTCAAGAATATCCCTCAATATTTTAACAAATCTCCAGTTAAATGTTGGGACCAACTCATCCTCTTCTTTCTCAATGCTCATGAATTTATTGAGCATAAAACTGGCATTGATTCTTTCACCAAATTGCTTCATGAACACTGCTTTGAACTCTACCCAAGAATAGATAGAGCATGTTGGTAAATAAGAGAACCAATCTCTTGTATCTCCTTTCAAAGACTAAACAAATAGCCTCATGATCACATCCTCATGATCTACCTCATAGTCATCCATTAAATTATTGAATTCTTGTAGATGCATTTTAGCTGACTCAGGCCTCTCACCATTGAATTTTGGTAAGATTTCCCTAATTTTTGATGGTATGACATTTAGAAAACCACAAATGCCATCAAAATTTATGGCTCTATGTCTTTCAATGATAAAATTTCTTTTATGACATGACAGGGACTACACACTATGCATTGTTACATTTGGGTCCACACAGGGGTGCATAGGTTGATGATACATTTTATTATAGCTCTACAAGCCTTTTCATATCAACTTTGCAGTTACACAAGGTACTTCAAACTCCTTTTACAACATGATTTTAAGATTTTACAATGCAAATTCTATCTCAACTTGCTTAAGACCTTCTAAATGATTCTCTTCAAAAATATTGCATACTTCATTTCATAATAGAAACTACAAATTATAACTCAAAAGTATGTAGAACAATCACTACTTATTCCCTTTCTTGGTGCTTAATCCACATAATAGGGAAACAATTTTTTTTCAAGATTTTCAAATATGGTTTTGATATATAGATTCATTCTTCATGAAAACCAAAAATGAAAAATACTTGGATATGTTGCAGCTGCTACAAATTCTTATTCCTGGTTGGAAATATTTGTAGATCTGATCTATCCTCTTCACATCTTTAGCAGGTTCTTTAGACAGAGTCACCACCTCTCTTCATAGAGGACTAAATTTCAAATAGCATGAAGCTCTTTGAAAAATGAATTTCATTATGGGTCTCCTCCAACAGCAGAGTCACACATAAATTCTTTGAAATCTGCTAAAACACAACCACTTCCAGGAATGGAAACTTCTCAATATCTAAACCAGATGTTCAAATTTACCAAACTCTATGAATCTGTGAAATATCAGTCTACAACTAGAGATTCAAAGTTCTCCCCAGTAGAGTCGCTAGTCTGTTGGTGACTCGAATGGGAAAATAAGATTCTACAATTGTCAAATATTTGGTTACAAACTGTTTTGAAACTTCAATGACTCTTAAGGCTAGATGATCCTCTATCATAATTTTCCAAAGTTCTCCCTAGTAGAGTCACTAGTCTGTTGGTGTTTTTTCTAGCAGAACCTTAAAATCCTCTAAAAGGTAGCCAACCTTATGCTCAAGAATCTTCAAGGTCAGTGGCCAACGAATGGGAGCTTGATATACAACCTTCTCTCCCCTACACTTCAGGCTCTGTTAAACTTAGGAGGGTAATCCCAACAATGTGCTTTTAGATACTTGTGTGCCACAGTATCAAACACACAATAAACATATAATTCTCCTTTATATGCTTAACAAACACAATACCATGAAGGTATGTTTGACCTTCATGGCAGTACACATTAAACATGAGAGATATGATTCATTGAATTCCACGCACACCCACAACAAAACTGATAAGTAACTGGAGTATAAATTGTTATTAGTTGCTAAATTAACCAACAAATGTAACATGAATAGCACATTTAGATTAGTGCTTCATCCATGGAACGAAGTCAACTCAAACACCTACATAATCTGATAACAATTTTCACACCTGACATTAAATGAAGCTCTAAAATGTTGCATTATAGTATTTCAGTATTGTGTCTTAACCTTTACTTCTTACTAGCATCCTAGCACTCAATTTAATACAAATTTACAGCCATATTCAAGTACCTACATTAATTCTTTGAATTAATAAACAAGAATAGAATCACACACCCATCTAAAATTGATAGAGAAAAATAAGATAACCTTGATTATATTATTCATAATTTGTATAACCAATACATAGGAGAGTAAAACGGTGTCGAACTTGCACCATTCAACATTATTTTGCTAGTATTGCAATCAAAATTACATAGATATTGACATAATCAGACCCTAAGACTTGACTCTAAAATGCTCTCTATGATTAATTACAAAACAACCATCTCAAAAATGGAGCAAAAAATAACACTTAAGGGAAAACAAAAACCCTAAGTGGAGATCTTTAGCAGACATCTGGCACATTCTTCTCCATTGATCAGTAACTGCGTCCAACACTTGAAAAATATTCAATTTGCACTTTGATTCATGCCTTTTGCATTTGCTTGCCCTGTAACAGAAAAAAATTCCATATTGTGCATAACCATCATTCACATATGCCCCCTAGTTGAAAATATCTTGTTTTTACCTGTAGTTGAAAATACTTTGTTTGTGAAGGAAATAAAACCTTTGTGAAAGTCCATCACTCTTCATTCACCCTGTAGCTGAAAACAAATAGTTTTTACCGTGAAAGAAAACCTTCATTCTGAGAAAATTCACTCTTTGATTTTCCTTGTAAAAACTCATTCTCGTGCTTCATATATCTCAATTTTTCACTCAGAGCCTATAAATGGTGAAGATCACTTTATCAGGGAATATAAAATCTTATCAATGCTTCTTTAAATTTATTATCAATGCCCAACAACTAAAATTATTATGTTTCATATGGTGAAAGTTTTTATTCACTTTTGCAATTAAGTTGTGTAAATTTTTTTACCGTACTCCTCCTTGCATTTTACAATAAAAACCCCTTTTTCCATTTTAAATGTGAAGGCTTTTAAAAACTTCCTCGAGCAAATATAATATTTTACCTGTGCACTCTTTAAATTTATTTTTCCAACCACTTAAAGATTCACTTTTATTTACTTAGTGGAGGCTTTAAAATTTTTATCGAGTTGTAGCAAACTCTTTACCCATGCTTTATCATTTAATTTACCTCCCACCATTTAAAACAATCTTCAAATAATGTCATTTATATTGTATCCATGGGCCCACCGTTGCCTCACACATACCTTGCTTGGGAGACCATCACACATCTTTGATGTGTTTAGAAAAAAGTGACATCAATTAGCGATACATGATGCAGAGAAAGTAGTATCACCAGTCATTAATCCAAAGTGGAAGAGGTGACATCAAATGGCTATGAGCGATGATGAAGACCTAAGATCACCCATCGCTAATGCAATATGGAAAAGAAGAGACAAAATAGAGATATGCTATAACACATCCTACAGCTTCTTGATGAAATCTAGAGGAATCAAACAAATGTTTACAGTAGTCAAACTACAACTCTATCTTCATTCTCAGCAACCATGGACATGTGGGCTTTCATTGTTTTGCACTTGAAGTGTTGAAATAGAAATTTTTGCATCGCATGCCAAGATCATAGCGAGACAAGAAAGTTTGAGGGCGTCAAAGCTTCTGCACTAAACAATGTCTTACAAACTTGCCAATACTTTGCTTTTAAAATGTTCTCTTGTAATCTTGTTGCTACCTTGCATTATGATGGATTTGAGCATTATTGGCATTGCTCCAGTTATATTGTGTTCGAGCTTACATGAAATTAGGGTTTGGTGCCAAAATAAAATTTACTCAAACAATTTTGACACATTTTCACTGCAAGCGCTGACTGCTATTATACAAAGTAAACATGAGCTAGCTTTACCCATACAGGCATCGAACAAAGCTTTTCCTACAGCATCATCTTGCACCGGTGTCAAAATTTTCCTTGCAATATTTAACTGACCCTTTTTAACTAGTGAGATGGCTTCCTCATTATTTGCAATGCAAACACCTCCTAGTTTCTATGCCACACTTTACAATTCTCGAACCTTCCCTAGATGCATTTCCTCATTCCATGGATCCATTCTCCTTTGGTGAAAAGTTGCAAAACAGTTCCAAGTGAAATTTCCACATAAGAACCTATTCGCTTCTAATTCATGTTGTGCATCCTTAGCCGTTTTCTTTGCTTTGAGCTAGTCATCGGTTCTCAGTTCTACATTTCCAAGCATTCATAAAGATTTTTGTTGCATTTTTATCCACCTTAGGTGCATCCCAAGTCAAGTTTGTACTTAATTAAATCTTATTTCAAATCTGAGCCACGACTGCTAAACTTGATATGCCTCCTCATAAACAGAAAACCCTACCATTTTTCCTTTTCAACATCATGTAGCTATTTAAACAACCAAATAATATTGGACAATGTTGTGACTTATCTCATGTTACTTGGAATGAAAATAGCAAGTAACAAAGAATCTGTATTTTGAGGAAGGTACCTAGAAATTGGAGCTTCTAGTGTCAAATATAATAGTAAAAGATTGAGGGGGGAAAGAAATGCTAATTTGTCCATAGTATTGAGCATCCATATAATTATTAAGATCCACACCCACACCTATATCTCCTACTTGAAACCTTGAAGCCCCTCTTAAATCACAAACCATATCATTCACCTCAATCTTTTCATTCTTATCTCCCCCAAATATGTTATTTTTAGCAAAATAATCATTTTGTGAAATGAAATTACCATCATCATTATCATCTTCAAGAGCAATATGTTCTTTCACCAAACCCTTGTCCATATTGTTAATCTTCACATCTTTTCCTCCATGAAGCAAAACATCTCCAACAGGTGAGGGCTTATCAATGTTACCATTGTCACTATGATAGACAACCCCTTTTCTATTTTTTGACCATTGCCCTGTTGCTCCACCATTGGAATCCTCCTTATTAGATGTGCCATGGCAAACTATCACTCGATGCATTTGCAGTAGTTTAGTATGTGGTGTATTTGAATTTTAATGAATGTTAGTTTCAGGAATACATACCACATCTCATGGATATTTGATAGTTTTTTCCTCATCACTCATGAGAAATAATCTCAGTTTGGAACATGTTTTCTTTAGTTGCAAACATTTTATCATTGTTTGAATAATATATAGCCATAAGACAAGTGTGATCAACAACATGGAGCTTACCATTTCTATCATCATGAATATGAGCATTCTCTACCATGTCTATCCAATCAACCATCTGAGCAATACACCCAACATAGGTTTTCTATTACAAGAAGAGTAGGTGTCCAAATTCTTATTAATCTTGAAAAAATGGATTTTCACCATACCCAACCTCTTGACCCAACTAGATATAAGCCTCCTCAAATTGTGTGACACGTGTCAGGTCCCCTTGTGTGCCCGACTAAAAATTATTTTCATTTTGGAACAAGTTTTAATCCTCAATCAACCTGAGGCTACTTTTGAATGCATCTGAGGTGAAAATATGAAGTGGATTGTCATTAAAATTTTCTTTCTAGCATATTTGCACAGTGATCAAAACTAGCCCAGTAGCCTCCAAAATCGCCTTGTAAAACTAGTCAAACAACCTCCTGGAGCCATGAAAATGCACAATCATGTGGAAATTTGAATTGAAAATTCAGTGCAATAAACGAATTTAAAAAATTCATATGGAGGTGCAAGATATTCAATGCCAAAGTGGCTCACTCAGACTTTTATGCAACTGCACCTATCCGAAAGCAACTTGGAGCACACCAAGTCACCTTGAAAAATTATCGAATCGTCTCCTGGGAAACTATCATTGGAAACACTAGATCATTTAGGTCCATTGAGCATGTGTGCAAGAGGTCCTTCCTCCAATCCAAATTCTTCACAAGATATTAAGGGTCAAAGATGACCTCCCTGAAACATTCAGGAAATGCATATGAAAAAATAGAGCAAATTGCATTTGCTTTTGACCTCGAAAAAATATCAAATCTGATCTTGAGACTCTGAAATTGGACCAGGGAGAATATGAATGTGAGGGGGATGCAGATCACCAATCCATTCACCATGAAGATCATCCAGTTGTGAAATATCAATCTGACCAGGAGGCCGCTTCGCAAGACTGAGAGTTTGCAAACAACAAAACAATCCCAGAACCCTCAAACTTGTCATTTCAAAACCCTTCCAAAACTCATCACAGGAGGCTGAAATTAGACAATACACATTCACATATGACAAATGAATACACTCACCAAGGAGTTTGACAAGAAAGTCAACTGGCTCTGATTTATGACCCTCTAAAGTAGGTCACTGGGGTAGATTTTTCAGGCACACTTCGAAGTGTGCAAATCAACTTTTTTCATTATGGGCACTCAAAATTTGAAATTTTTTGAAAATTTTGAAGGTGCCATCAAACTACTCTTTAAAATAGTAACCCAAATGCCATTTTCGAGCAAAGGGAACAAACCTCCAAAACAGGGAAAACTTTAGTGGCGAATTTTCGCCAATTGGCGAATAATTGAAATCGAGACCTCTAGAAATGGCGAATAGTACAAGCTAAAAAGGATGTTGAATTGCCAAGTTTTTACAAAAAAAATAATTCTCGATTAATTCGCCTATGCATTATTTTTTAAATGATGCGTCATTGGAACCGATTTGCCAGTAGTTTATACTATAAATACAAATATTAATTATATTCGCCAATAATATTATATTACTACCATTAATTTTGGGGAAATATCGGCACAATAATAAATTACCATTTAATTCTAGGGATATTTTAGCCTTGAATAGGGCTTTTATTTATTGCCATCGAATCATCGATTATCGTTTTAATTAGATGGCTAAGGTTGATTCCGCGACCTAATACGCACGTGCCTTTTAAAAGGCTTGTTGAGGCTCGAAATTTGTTTTGGGCCACACAATTAAATCTAATCGTGTGGACCAAAAAACATTTCGGGCCTCAACAAGCCTTTTAAAATCATGTGTGTATTAGGCTGTGGAATCAACTTGCAGCCATCTGATTAAAAAGCTAATAAATGGTAACAATTTAAATTTTCATTTAGTCTCATTTTTAAAGTGATATTTTTAAAAAATAATTAATTCGTGTGTGCTCCAATGCATTTTCGATAGTGAATTTATGCTTGGTGGTGAGGAGCGTGCCAGGGCCACTGTCCCCAGACCCTGTGAGGGGGCTCTGCTCCCTTGACCCCGTTGGTGGTTGCCACCCCCGGGCCCCTACTTCAATATTACAAAAAAAAGGGGGAATTGTGTCGACCAACTATGCAAATTTTTAAAGGAGAGATTCGCCATTGTAATTAATATTTTTAGTGATTATTCACTAGGATTCACCACTATGATTATTATTTTTACCAGTTATTCATTAAGATTCACCAATATTTTACAATTTTTTTTAATAATGTGCATAGATTCGCCAAGAAAATTAATAATTTTTTTCAAATAAAAGGAAAGATTCGCCAGGATTTTACACCTTTGCTAAGGGGGGGTTTCTTAAAGTTATCCCTGCTCCAAAATAGGGCCCAAAATGACTCAAAACTGAGTGACAAATGTGGAAACTTTCCATCCCAAGAGGGTTGACCCATAAAAAAGGTTCTAAAAATTACCCAGAACTGACTGAAATCAAGAATAAAAGGCCTAGCTCACTCATTGTTTTCTATTTTGCACAATGAGACTCAAACTCAAAAGGGAAAGATTCCACTCAACACTTGCTTTGTTTACTACATTTTAAATAACATTTCTTAAAGCAATTTATAGAAACATTGCCTTAATATTGTTTTACAATATTTGCAGTTTTAAATTTTGAAAAATAGAAAGGAGAAAGACTTGAGCTTGACTTCACCTTACTTGGCTTTGATTTTTTATTTTTCCACAAAACGAGGTATATATGGCTTTGATTAAATTTTTTAAGTATATAATATCCAAGGAATGGGGCACTTGATTTCCTATAAAAATCATAAAAATTCTAAGGCATATCAAATGTTTGATTTTGCAAAAAATTGCAAAAAGAACTCAAGATGTATAGCCTAAGTTTGCAAGAAATATAAAAGGCTTAATATCACCAAGGCATTAATAAAGGAAGAATATTTAAAATGAATGTGGAAAAAATACTAGGTTGACCAAAGTATTAGGGCATCAAGGAAAACCCTAGAACACAAAACCATGAGCCCTAATTTTTAGCTTTCATTTTGCATTTTGATTTTTTTGCTCTATTGGAGAACTTGAGTGCCTCCACTATGGAACTAGGGTTTGAGCTCAAGCTTGTTAAGCCTCTTGTTGTTTATGGATTTTTTCATGGATATCTTTGCATTTTTTCATGGATTATTTTTCTGACGCATTTTTCCTTCTTGTTTCACCCTGTCAATGCCCTCTTTTGCTTGAATTAGCCATGAATGGTATTGGTTTGTGCTTTGGAATGAACTTCCTTAATGAAAAATCGGTAGAGAAACTTGGGTAGGTTTTCAATTAATTAAATTTTGCATTATTTCTTATTTTTTGTTGCTTAGATGCTCAATTCGAGCTCAACAAATGAAAATATTTATGCTTCTTCTAGTGTATTCTAGGTGTAAAATACTTAAGGGGTTCCATTATCTCTACAAAATACATAAAATATTTGCATTCTTGTTTGTTATTTTCATTATTTCTGAAGCCCTCTTATACTCCATGGTCATGGCTTATGTAAGCTATTTCATTCATTTTCCACTTCTATGGTTGCAACTTTAATGAGATATTCACACCATTTCTTGAAAGAATAGAATATAAATAATTCTTTGCTCTATTTTTTTAGCACCCTTTGTGGTTTTATCATCATGGTCACAACTTCACTGTGGGAAAAATTCAATATTTGACCCTTTGTATCTTCGTCCTTGGTTGTGTAAATATGAGATAGGGTTTCTAAAACCCGTGCTTTCTTATTTTAATTCTCTTATTTGTGCAAACTAATACAGGACACTACTTTATAAACATTTATCTTTCATTTTCTGAACTATATGCAAAAGAAAAACAATAACCCAGGTCGTGGCTCTAAATCTTCATTTTTTCTGGGTGCTTCTCATACTCGTGCAAACTCGAGGGCTTCTTCATCTTCTGTATTTTTCAAACACTTTATGTAAAACCCTTGAAGGTTTTGGATTCTTTCATAAACAAAACAAAACCCTCCAGACCACGGCTAGAATGTTCACACTGGGTTTGCATTTTGAAACCCTCTCCTTGAAATTTTTGTATATGTTGGATTTTCTTTCATTTTTCTGCAAAAACCTTTGATATTTGACATGAAATTTGGGTTTCATTTTTTGAGTAAACCCCGTGGTTGTATATTCTCTTCCATAGTGCAAATATAAGAACAGATCTTGAAAATTCGTGCCCTACATTGCAGATGTGGGTGTTATCATTGTTCTCCTAAAAGAATAAGAAGAGAAATTTCCCTCCATTATGGGTTTTTTTATCCATGGTTTTTGTCCTCTTCATAGTGGAGTGACATATTTCATCATTTATTGTATTGGTCTTCTGCATTCTCACAAGTTGCTCTCTATTACTTTGATCTAGTGCCAATTTGAACATGTACTTCCAACTTTACTTTGCAAGCATACCATGAACATTGGTTGATAAAATGATTATGTCTGCAACTAATGGTTTCCTTGTTGCATATTATAGCATTGCATTTTATTGAAGAATGCAACATAGACTCCAAACCACACTTCTTGTTGTACCCTTTATGTGAGCATTATTTGTCATTACTTCTTGCTTCTTGATGGTTGTACCTTCAAGGTATATACTTCAAACAACATGGATAGTAGAAAACATGATATATAGTAGCAATAAGACATGATGACAACACTATTCAATGAACCAAACAATGAGAACATAAAAATTTGTATGCAAACATAACTTCTTAATGACGTCAAAAGAAATGAATCTATTAACAAGATTTCACCTATACCTACACAGTGAACAAACATGTTTGATAAAAACAGTGAAGCTTAATGCTCTTGTGATGTTTCAATTTTTAGGTTCTTTTGCATACATCTAATGCTTGCTCAACTAATTTAATGCATCATAGAATTATGCTATATTTATGTTGATATGACATATGTTGAGATTCATGTCTAGAGCTCTAACCAATCCTTTTCATCACGATGCAGATTCATTTGAAGATCAGGAGCAAGGAGGGGCAGGCAACAACGAAGAACAACACAAGACTTCAACATGAAATGATGGATATGTTTCTTTTCATGTGTTTTTCAGTACTTTCATCTTCAAATGTATAGTATATCTCTATGTTGCTTTAGTTCAGCTACTCCCATGGCTTGTGTGGGACATTTGAACATTCTCTTCTTTTCAATGTATAGAAACAGGAACATTTTTCAGTCTTGTGTATATTTCATTACAAAATGAATGAAAGCAATATCTTGCAATTTTATGTAGTCTTCTTTATGTTGCAAAGCATTGAATAATGAAAACTAAATTCTCTCTTTTAAAGCTTAGATATGCAATGGTTAAGCATAACAAAAATATGTTGGAATACCTTTCACCTTTAAAATTAATCAACTGCTTCAACTCTACCAAATTGAGCTGTAGGTGAAAATTTGGTAACATTTATGGCGATTTTTTTTGAATGCTTGCCTGCTAAGCATATAGACCAGTAGCCTTAAATAATTCATTGGGCATGGGGTCAAATTCTACCCCTCTTGAACTCAAAAAAATATTATAACTCAACTATAAATACTCCAAACAACAACAAAAAACCAAACTGAAAGAAACTAACAAGGCCCTAGTGGCCAACAAACATGTGCAACAACACTTAGGGAAAGAAAATGTGCCTTGAGCACATATTAGCAAAAAACACTAATCTACTATGATACAAATGTATACCTTATCTTTAGAGGAAAAACTTGAGGTGGATCCCATTGACTGGGATAGGTAGTACCTCTCCACTTAGTTTTGAGAGCTAGAAAGTGTTGTGTTGCTTACACTTTGTGATCACATAGGGTCCATCCCGTATTGCATCAAACTTGGAATGTTTACCAGGTTTGCTTCTATGCTCATCCCATTTGAAAACTAAATCACCAACACTAAAATCTCTTGGCATTGCTCTTTTTTCAAAAGAACTCTTCATCTGCGCTTGATGAATTTCAAGCTTCTTTAATGCATCCTTCCTTGTTTCCTCTAATTCCATCAGTTGTGCAAGCCTAATCTCCATAGGATGCTCCTCCAACAATTCAAGCTCTTTAATGAAATTCAGAGTTGGTAACTCAACATAAATTGGTAACTTAGCTTCCTTACCATAAGTGAGGGAATAAGGAGAGTAACCAGTAGCTCTCTTAGGAGTTATCCTATCAACCCAAAGGGCTAAATTCAACTTGTCATGCCATGTTCTTTGGTTGTCTTCAATCATATTTTTGATGATCTTAATTAGGTTTTTATTGGTGGATTCTGCCTACCCATTACCGTATGGGTAATAATTAGATGAGGTATTAAAAAAATGTTATTATTTATAGACCAATTAGAAATCCTTAAACCAATAAAAGCTAATGCATTGTTAGATATAATAGAATCGACAGTGCCAAATCTAGATACCAAATCTTGATATAAATTCAACATAGAGGTTTCATTTGCTTCCTTCAAAGCAACAACCTCGGTCCACTTGGTAAAATAATTTGTTGCAGTTAGAATCCATTTATGGCATGCACTTGAAGGCAGGTTAATAGGTCCAATTAAACCAAGGCCCCACTTAGCAAAAGACTGCTCTACTTGAATGGGGTGTAGAGGCAAGGCTGCAAGCCTTTGCTTCCCTACAAACAATGAACATTTTTCACACTTCCTAACCCAAGAAAATGCATCCTTAAATAAATTTGGCCAATAATACCCAGCTCTCATAACTTTCAGAGTCGTGGTCCTTCGTGCAAAATGGCCTCCTAAATCCCCATCATGAAACTCTTCTAACAACTTATCTATCTGATTTGGTTCAATGCACCTCAATAAAACACCATGAAAATCCCTTCTATACAAAAAACCATCAATGACAATATAAGGGATGGCTTGAAGACTATAGTACCTCCTTTTTACTTTGTCCAAGCCTTCAGGGTAGTCACCAGTTTGTAGATAATGAATCATTTGTTGCACTCGACTTGTAGAAGGAGCTGAACCAACATCTTACTCTTCATTGTTGAGCACTGTTACAAAATTTTCATCCTCTTCTTGGTTGTTTTCTCCAATTGCAGCCAAGTATTCACACAAACCCTTTCCCCTAACAAGCTTAGTAACTTTAATATTAATGTCAAACTCCATTACTCTAGTTATCCAACCAACCATTTTGTCATTAATATCCCTATTGAGCAAGAAATCTTTAACAATTGGATGTGCAACCAACAACTATATTCTATTGTTAGAGAGCATATGCCTGAAATTTTTGAGACTTCTAACAACAAAAAACACATGCTTTTCAACAAATGAATATTTTACCTCATAGTCATGCAATACTTGGCTAAAAAATGCCATAGGCTGCTCCAAGCCTTCCTCATTCTGTTGGCACAACATAGCTAAAATGGTGTCAACACCTCCAAAATCATATAAAATAAATTCTTTATCATAGTTGGGGTTAACAAGAGTTGGAGCAGCCGCAAGGGCTTCCTTAATCTGCTCAAAGCTCCTCTTACCCTCTTTAGTCCAACTAAAAGATACATTTTTCTTGAGCATGGTTGTAAGAGGCTGCAATAGTGCTGCAATGTTAGGTATGAATCTTCTCACAAAGTTGATCCTACCAAGAAAGTTTTGTAAGCCTTTCTTGTTTGCTGGTAGGGGTAAATGTAGAATGGTAGAAACTCTTTCTAGATCAATGGAAATACCATATTTGGAAACAATGTGCCCAAGGAGCTTACCCTCATGGACAAAAAATATGCACTTCTTTGGGTTAAGAGAAACCCCAAACTCTCTACATCTCTAGAAAATATGACTCAAATGACCAAAATGTTGATTAGCATTCTTTGAAAAAACTATAATGTCATCTAGATATACCAAAACAATCTTGTTCATGAGGCCATGAAAGGCCATGTCCATTGCTCTATGAAATGTTTCCCCTACATTGGACAAACCGAAGGGAATTTTTCTATAAGCCATGGTACCCCATTTGGTGGTAAATGCAATTTTGTACTGATCCTCCTCCTTCACTAAAATCTAGTTATATCCTAAATATCCATCCAACAAAGAAAATCTATTAGAACCAGAAACAACTTGCAAAATCTACTCCATTGAAGGGAGTGGATAATGGTCCTTGAGAGAGGCTTTATTCCAATCACAAAAATCAACACAAAGCCTAATCTCATCATTCTTCCTTCTAACTGGAACTAAGTTAGAAACCCATGATGTGTGTTTAATTGAAAATATTATATTACTTTCAATTAACTTATTCAATTCAACTTTCATAAGATGCTCAAGCTTGGGATTAAGTGGCCTTTTCTTTTGCCTCACTGGTTTTTCATTGGGCTCTAACTCAATGGTGTGTTGAGCTAGCTCAGGGTCAAAACCTTTTAAGTCTCCATATTCCCAAACAAAAACATCACTAAATTCTTGACATAACAAAATGAAATCTTGTTGTTCCTCTTTGGTACATATCTTTCCAAGCTTGAGGAGCTTACCCTTAAATATCCCAATGGGCTCATAATGCTCCTGCTTAACCATCATGTTTCTTTTGTCCTTTCTAACTCGGTCATTAGAATTGAAAATTGATTCCAAGGTCACCATTCCTTTGGGAAACTTGTTTGACTTGAGTTGCACAACCTGATCGTCATATTGTTGCTACCATTTTTGTTGATTTTCAGCTGCAAACTCAGATTTTGCAATCAAAAAACTTATAATCTGCTCATCACTTTCAAAAAACTGCCAACTTACATTTTTATTAGATAAAAATGGTCTAACAACAACTTTTACATATTGATGTACCTCTACATTATGAATTTCATTTGGAATGTCAAACTAAGATCCTATGACTGCAAGCTTATCTACTTGTTTATTCTAATTTATAGGGATAAACAACAGATTGAAAGCATCAAAATCCTCAAATAAATCCCAAACTCTATGTTTATACTTCTTGAGAAAATCATTTTTTGTAACATTCATATTTCTAACTTGATTTGCAACCAATTCAGAATTACCAAGAACATGTAAGCACTTTATACCACTCTTTTTGGCCCATTCTAGGCTGTGAATAAGTGCTTCATATTCAACTGTATTATTTGTACAACTAAAAGCAAACCTCGATGTTGACTAATACTTATCTCCATCAGGTGAAATCAACATGGCTCCTCCACCAACACCCATTCTGCTTCTTGAGCCATCAAAGTACAGCTTCCAAAGTTGATCAACTTGTTGTTCAGGCTGACCTTGATCCTTGACCAGATTTGGAATCACTACATCAGGTTCATGAATCATGTAAATTCCTAATCCTACCTCATCGGTGTGACTGAAAGGGTCAACTTCATGATTCTCGACTTCCCATTCATCTAGATTAACATCCTCAATAGGTGTGTTGGGGTCTAGGGTCATGGATTGATCCTTTAGCTCATGGGTAATGTGAAGGTTAGCATTTACAAGACTAGAGACATACGGTTCAATATGATCTTTGGCTTGAGGCTTAGATTTTATGGTCAATTTTGTACCATACCTTGTTCTGAAAAATAAATGAGACCAATCACAAGATAGAAACCCACCCAACTTAGCAGTAAAATCCCTAGAAAGACATATGGAAAAATGAGGTGGTAGGTCAATAACATGGATATCTTGAGGGATTGAAAAATTTGGGAATACATGCAAGGTAAGAGCTATATTTTTAATCACCCCAGTAGTCTTAACAACAAATCCATCTAGCTGAACTACTCCCTTTGAAAGAGGCTCATATGTTAATCCTAGCTTATTAGCTAGACTCTTAGGCATTACAACACTACTTGCACTAGAATCAATCATGCAATTATGCACAAGCTTGTCACCAATGATCATACTTAAATAATATGGAGGAGGCTTTACCTCTTGGGCTTGCTACTCATTCTTAACTTTAGGTCTATTTGCAAGCACAATCTTAGACTGATCTTGGTTACAAAAATAAAAAATAGAAACCTTAGCCAAAACATCTTGTAACAAATCTTTTTGTCCAGGAATGTGCAATGCATCCATTATTGACATGCTAACTGTTGATGGTGTTTTCTGCACAACTCAGACATAATATGATATCCTATCTCTCTTGAAAGGTGAATCTCTATTAGAAAGCCTCAAGAGTTAACCCCAAGGTATCTAATGTTAGGTCTTGACAATGCAACAAACAACTCAGTCATAAATGTGAAAATGTTGGTAATCACAAGGGGCCTTACAAAAAAAGTGTTGAAGCTTCAATATTCATCAAATATATCAATAATCATGATGCTTTGTGAATTTTTCTTTAATGATGATTAAAATAAACATAAAAAGAAATAAGGGTTTAAGAGAGAATTATCTAATTTAAAACCTAAGATCAATTATGCAGATAATAAAGTGTTCAAGATGGACCAATCTTCCCATAAACCAATCTTTTCTTAACCAAGATCAAATCCACAGTATCACAAAGACAGTACAATCTCCAAAGGAATCTAATGATTTTCAAGTTGTAAATATTGAAACATTCATTCAAACATCCACAACTGAACTTGAGTGAAAAATAAAATAGGCCTAGGCTAACTTTACACAACAATCCACAATCAACAGATCACTAAAAGTATGGACTTGAAGATTCCTCAACACCTCAAACACTTTGTCATAAACATAAATGAATTGCAACTAGCTCTAGGGTTAACTATAAACCAACTTACTTAAAATGAAATAGATAAGAGTCATAAGAACCATGCACAAATGAATAACACAAAAGAACACCAAATACCAATGTCTTCACTTGTATTAACTTCATCAAGATTTGCAAGAATTCAAGTTCCTCAGCATGTAACGACTCAAAAACTATTAACTATTTACTAGCCCACTATCCACTATCAACTATCAGCCTTACAAATGAGGAGGGGATCTCCATTTATAGCAATCTCAAGTTAGGTCATCCCAAATTAGGGTTTACAATTAGGTTGGCCATGACACTTTTTAAAATTTTCCTAATTCAAACTCATAATAAAATACTATGAGGTTGGCCTCAAAAGTCAACTTGATAGTTTAATACATTGCATGGCACAAAATTCAAGGTGCAACCGACTTGTATCCCCTTGCAAGCTCAATGTAGATGACACCTCTTTCAAGATTATCTAGCTTGGTCGTCCCCTTTATCCTTTTATCCTTCCTTTCTTCTAGAAATTTCTTTAACCTTTTCAAGCACTAAGTCCATGTCGGCCTAAGTTGGGATAGAAATCAAATTTATCCTTGATTTGATTGAATTGAATTCCTTTTCATTTTTAACTAAAGTTTTCTCCCAATCACAATAAAGACCCTGATATCTATCCAAGCTGGATATATAAATTGCAACATCCTCCAGTTGGTATTTCACTATTGGTCCACTATCCTCTAAGAAAACAATATAGCTATTAGAAATTTCCTTTACTTTGTTTTGAGCCTTTGAGATCTTCTTTGTTTCCTTCATTCGCAACTCATTTATGAAGTTGAAAGTTTCTATCCATTCCATGGCCTTTCCAGTGCTTTCCAATGTAAGAACACCTTCCTTGATTAATACATTTGTGGGTACCTCAAACACTTTCTCAAGCTCTCTGATAACAATATCATCAGGATTCTGACACTCATTAAGAAATTGAAACATGATCTCAGAAAGAGATGATGCCTTTTCATGCATTTGCAACACTTTCTCAATCATGGTAGCACCTCTTTCACTCACACTGTGCAACCATTGTTGTGTGTCTCTCACAAAGGAATTCAACCTTTCAATTTTTGATACTATCTCCTTTGATAACAACCCTTTGGAGAATGAGGACCCGTCACTACTTTGTGCTTGCAGTGGCTTGACTAGATGTTGAACATACTTGTATACTTCTTTCAATTGCCTTCACAACTTCTCCTTCTCCTCAGTTTCCTTATCCAATCTTCTTAGGATGGCTTGAGATGACTCTTTAAACTCTTCCTTTTCTTGCTCCTTTGTGGTGGGACCCGAATTGATAGTTTGAACTTTGTAATCTGAGGGTCTTACCTCATCCTTATATTTATTCTCTGCAGGAGTGGCAACATGGATAAACCTGTTATTGAACTCATCCCTAGAGAACCTAGAAATTGTTCTTTCTCTTTTCCTTTCCTTGGGTTGTCCCCAACTCTCTAAGAACTTGTCCCAGTACAGAGTTTCATCCTCCACAATTATTTATTTTTTCTTCAATCTCTTTTCCAACCATTCTAGTGTAGTTGGTTGCTCAGTTTCTGCATCCTTCTAAGAAGTATCTTGCTCTGATTGATCATGGGAAGGAATATCCTCAACATTCTCTACATTTACACCATTTTTCCCTTGATTTGGTTGTTCCTCATCTTCATCAATTTTGTCCTCACCCTCAACTTCAGTAGATGGCATATCAAGGTTCTCATGGACTTAGGGCTGAGAAGGCATTTCAACAGTCACCTATGAAGTAGTCTCTTTGTTCTGTGCCTCTTCCTCTTCTAGCTGCTTCTCAAAATCACTCAATTGTCCTCCCTTTGGTGTATGGACCTCTTCATCTGGCATTTCTTCTTTAGGATTATTAGGAATATTCTCCTCTTTTTCATGTTGTTGTCCAGGAGCACTAGAGGTATTACCCTCTTCATTGGATTGCACATTGTCAATCGAAGACGTGGTAGGAGAACTATCTCCAACAGTTTCCTTCTCCATATTTTTCATAAGATCATCAGTAGGTGCCTCTTTAGTGGCCACCCTTTGTTCTTTATTCACTTCCTCCTCTAGAGTTTCCCTCTTCTTAGGAGAACTTTTCCTTACATATACTTGTGGTTTTTCTCTAGAACTTTCAATATCAACCACATGAGCCTGAGTAGTCCCTTTATCAGTGATCTTGGTCCTCTTAGCTTTTTCCAACTTCTGGCCTTCAGTGATTATCTTTCTTTTCTTGGAGGGTTGTGGCTCCTCAGATCTTCCTCAGCAGCCTCCCTTGAAGGTTTCCTTTCCTTTGCTATTGGTTGCCTCTTTTCTTTGCCTTTAGCCTAACTTATGGTCCTCCTTTGATAATGAATTATTATTTATCTCCTTCCTCCTATGAAGGGAGCTTTGTTGTATTATCTTTAGAAACTTCTTCTTCTTCTGAATGAGACTCAAGGTCTCCCATCAAGTCATAGGTGAATTTTGTTCCATCTACTTCCAACTCCAGGATCTTATGTTATACCCATAACTTGGAATATCTCAAAACATGAGCATTAATTACATTAAGATATACAACCTCCTCCTTAGACTAGTTGACAGGGGGAAGTGGCTTATCCTTGTAGTGATCATAGTCATGGTACTATAAGAGGTCTCCATCATCATCTACTTGGTCGGGGACATTGACAATTCTATGCAATCTAATCATTTTCAAGGATAACCTTGAACACCTTCTTCTAGTCACTTCAAACTCATCCCTACAATTAGCCCAATAGTCCTTTATGTGGATTTTATGCCTGTATTCCCTGTTAGCTTGTTTCTGAGCAACGCCATAGGGGTCAAAGTTGTCCCTGTTTGTGAGTGAATACAAATTAAAATGTACCATCTCCTTTTCAGAATAATGAGCACCTTGGATGGAAGGGCAGGCCTCCAAGACTTCAATTCTTAATGGGAATTCAGTTCCAAGTCTTGGTTTGTGCATATCCTTTACCACCATGTCAAAATCCACCAATTGCCTAGCTACTTCTAATAGGATAGGTTTATTGGTTGGGTATCTAGGTAATCTCAATGGCACTGCTAGTGATCCTTATATCTTGATATAAGAAAACTTTTGGAATTGAATAAACCATTGGCCATATTTTCTTATCAACTCCATGGCCTCTTCTGAAATCCTCATATGTAGTGCATCTTGCAACATCCTTGTAATATACATGTAAAAGGAATAATTTACCCTCCTGTAATTTGTTGTGTTGAATTGAAGCTGAGGGAAAACATCACAAATTTTGTCTTGGACAAGGGCTCCTCTGCAACTCAACCCTTTATACTTGTTTTTCCTAGCCAACATGTACACTAGGTAGGATGTCATAGTGAATTTCTTTTTATCCTGCACATTCCTTAATTTCTCATCCAAACTGTCACTTGTAAGACCTGCCCAATGGTAATGAACTCCTTTCACAATCTGAGAAATGACATAAAACATCCAATTCCTGAATATGAAAGCATCCTCTAATCCCATTACTCTTCCTAGGAGGGTAATCATTTCATTATATTCCAATTTAAAATTGCTCCTGTGTAATTGTTTGGGAAACTTTGAGTAATGTGATTTAGGCTTGGCCATCCAATTATTATTCATCATTAACAAAGCCTTTCCAAGATCCTTTGTATAGAATTCCTCAGCATCCTTGATGTTAATCTTCACAAGCTTCTGATGTGATCCAATTTTGAAAGTCTCTACAATGGACTCCTCTATCATGTTGGCCATGATTCTACCTTGGGGCCCAATGATAACTCTTTTGTTTGAGTCATAGTGCTTAGCACACTCCAACACTAGTTCTGGATACTACAAGGTGGGTGGAAATCCTATTGCTTGGGCCAACCCTGTATTGGTAATGATCTATGCCAACTGATTAGGTACATCCCCAAACATTCTCTACTTGAAGTCATCATAATCCACATGTCCCATGTTTGTATCACCAATCTTGCTACATGTTGAAATGATCTTGGATTCAGGCCAGATTCCCTTGAAGTCATACTTCATCTTTTTTTCTCTGGTATGACGTTCCTCTGGAATAACCTCTAAATATTTTTCCTTAGATCCCTTTGTTGGGCTAGTCTCAACCTGCATCTGTTGAAGAAGAGCAATAATCAGTATGGTGTTAAGCATGACAAAGTATTAGATCTAATCACATTATCAATATTATCATAAAAATCCATGAGCATCACCTAATTAACCTTCAAAAAATCATGGAAACCATAAAATTCCATTGCCAAAACCTTGAAATGAAACACTATAAAACTTCAGGATTTTCACCAGCTCAGAGATTTTGATCACAAATGGATTTCGAGGAATCTGCACCTAGGCAGATTCTCTGAAGGTCTAGACTTTCGAGGAATCCACAAGGGAACAAATTTTCCAAACTAAAACAATCTAGCTCAATTCAAGTTAAAATCCCCTCACAACCATCATGCAATCATTTCACTAACATAATATGATCGACATTCAAGTATTCACCCCATCAAACAAAAGTTTAGAATTTTAAGGTCTCGAGGGATTTCAAATAATCCGGAGGCAGGAAAATTTTCTGAAAAGGTCAACTCAATGAAAACCAAAGTCATCCCCCACATGTTAACTTCATCCAACCCATTTCATTTGAATAATCAATTCAAATTCATGCACTCACTCCTCGCTATTCACCAAGTTTGGAAATTTCAAGTCCTGGAGGATTTTCAGAGAATCTGTGGGAAGGCAAATTTTTCGAAGAATGAGGAATTGATTAGAATCCAACTTTGAATGTCTTATTCATGTCATGAGACCACCCCTCGATCATCCTTGAAGCCCTCCTAATGCCTCACTCTTGCCTAAAGAAACTTTAGAAATTTGGACGGTCAGCGGATTCAAAGAATTCACGAAGGTGAGAATTTTTTGAAGGAAGTTGCTTAGGAGAATCTGTCCGAGGGCGGATTTTCTGAAGTTCTTCACTGGTTCTTGTTTTTTCATCTTTGAAAAACCTAAGTCTCATTTCATGCTTCCCAGTTTAAATGACAATTCAAATGCAAACCCTAGGCAAGAATCTAGGCACAAACTCGCAATACTTAAAAGATTTCAACCTTAATCATTGTCACAACGTGTCTTCTCAATCATCAAACCATCAAAACCTGAATCAGGACATGGAATACAATTTAGGTTCATAATATAATATCAAATAGTCCTTAGCAAATTAACTCAACCGTGAACACAAGCACCCTTAAACTCTAAATTCAAACCCTAGCTTCATAGAATAGTTGTGCCCTAGCAACAATGATTTTGAAAACCCTAGACCTTGATGCCCCAACTCAAGAAAATTCATATGAATGCACAAAAAACTCAAGTGACACCACAAACCATCTCAAAAATCCATCATAGACACCAATATTCAAGCAAACCAAGTGCCATCTAACCAATGCAACGATACTTCTAAGATCAATCCATGATGAAGAAACAAGCAACGTGCATATGCTCCATTGAATCAATAAAGCCATCATAAAACCAAATGAAACCATGAGTGATTTGAAGCTCTTACCTTTCAAACGAGGATAACAAAACAGACGAACCAAATGCACCTTGAAAATTGATGAGAAGCCCGCCTAATCTGCAAACGCCCAAATCGCTAATGCCAGACGCCAAGAGATAATGGAGGTTTCAAGCACAATGGAAAATGAGAAATAAGAGGTGAAATTATAACTTAAATACCCTCAAAATGACATTAAATGTACCCCCGGTACGACAACCATTGAGTAATAAATGCGATGATATGACTCTTCAGGATTCAAAAACGTGACAAGCAGAAGGATCCAAAAAATTTGGCAAGGGCCAGATTCTCCAGACAAAGAGGAGAAACTTTCAGGGAATCCACCTGGTGGCGGATTCTCCAAGAGAAAATCCCTTTGGAAAATTCGGCAAGGGAAAAATTTCCTGAAACCCTGCCTGACTTGCACAATTTGAGACCTCAGCATACTTTGCATGGGTAATGGGGCACCAAGACACTACTAGGGACCAAGATGTTGCAAAATAGAAGTGCCTAAAGTGCAGATAGAGTATTGATTCATCTGAGTGAAGCAGGCCCAAAACAGAGGAACTCATCCCTTAAGGAGAAAAGTTCAAACCTAAAGAAAAATAGGAAACAAAAGCAAGCAAAAGAGGGTCCCTGCCTATGGTGGGGCATGTGTGCAAAAAGTGCACAACACTAACAATAGCCTTCTTCAGATGTTTAACAACATTAAATGAAATGGGACTCACCTTTTGTTGTCCCTTAGAAACAACAACATCATTTTGCTTTGCTAATGGATGTGATTGTGCCTTTGACTGATGTTTATTAGTTATAGCTTGTCCTCTTTGCAAAATTTTCACTTTTTGATAAGTTGTGGGGACAACTTGAGCAGTAGAAGCTTGAAATTTACCTTTATCTGGTTGTTGGACATCTCCAGCTTGCTGCCCCAAGACAACAACCCTCTTTTTCGATCTAGCATTGGCTGCAATAGATGAATATGGCTGGTTTTGACTTTGAAGATGGTTCACCCCACAAAACTCGATACCTTACCAATTCATCAAGGTAGGATTAGGATTACCTTGTTGGGTTTGTGAACCCTGCTGCTCTAGATCTTCTCTTGGAACACTTTTCGAACCAACATAGCTATTATGAACCATTAAAGCTTGATTCCTCATCATGTTTGTACATGCAACTTGGTTATGAGGCTAGTTACATGGATAACACTAGTCACACTCTTGTGCCATATTATTTTTTGTGGGCACAAGCTCCTTTGAAGAACTAGCAACATTACGATTGTAAGGTTGAAAGGGTCTAGGATTGAAATTTCTCCTTTGGCCTTGAGAATCAGCTTAAAAAGGTGGCCTTCTTGGTTGATTAGGTTGATATGGGGCTGTATAGGGCCTATGCTCTTGGCCAACTTGCTTCTTGAGATTGACAAACTCATTACTAATACTATTGCTAAAGGTTTGCAACATACCTTTTAGCTCTTGAATCTCTTGAGATGGGTTTGGAACATCAGTTTCTTGTGCTACAACTTGATATCCTATTGCAGGAGCAAGCAGAACATTAGCTAAAGGGGATAATGACATAGGTACAGGTGGTTGTACTTTAGGAAAATTTGGAATAGGAGGCCTTGGGGCTATTCTACCAACTTGTATAAGATAATTTTATGCTCTAATAGCAATATCATAAGCGTTAGGAAGCGTAAACCCACCCATAGACTGAATCATCACAAAAATTTCACTATTCAAAGCCTTGAGAAAGAAAAGAATTGCATGTAAAGGTGAAGGCTTTACCATCATTGGAATCCTATCCCAAGTCCTTTGGAAACAATAGTTAAAATTTGACATGTGCTCATGAGGAGCTCTCTTGATAGTACTTAACTGCTCCAACAAAGACAAATGATTAGATTTGTCCTCAAACTGTTGGTGCAAGCCATCACCCAGTTGATCCCACGTTGCGATTGAATTTTCTTGAAGGCCTCTAAACCATTGCAAGGCTTTTCCCTTCAATGATGTAGCCAAAAGCCTAAGTGCTATTTTCTCTTTGGTGATATTATGAATCAAGCACAATGTTGCCACAACTCGAATGTGCTCAATAGGAGTGGTCTGATCTTCTCTGATAAAATATGACAGAATTTTGAGGGTTGCAATTGGAATATCATCATGTTGGGAAGGATATAATGGGCTGCCCCCATTAAAAGGTGCAAATGCAAACTGCCTTACCATCACTGGTGCTTGTGCTACAATTATTAGATTTTTCTACATTGGAATTGCAGGGCTAGGGTTTGGAGGTGTAGATTTTGACCTCCTTGGTGAGTCAAAAATTTTCTTACTATTTTACCCCTCCTTCTTCGTGGAGATAACTGTAGATACTTGAATGGAGTAGGGCTTTATCTAGTCTGCACTCTTTTCATAAGTTGCTTACACTATATTTGCATGCAAAACCAGAGAATGGAGTCGCCAGGCATAACTTAAAACCTCTAAAGGCTAGAAACACTGTTGCATATACCATAACAACAACTTAAAAGTTTGAAACATTTCTTCGAAACAAACTTTTAGAGTCTCACCGGGCGTGCCAAACACTGTTGTCAATTAATATTGCACCCTATCTAAGTTTGACTCAACCATCCTGTTGAAACATGGGAAGGTTCTCAAGCTGTGGGTAACTTATGATGAGAACAAATCTCCAAAGAGGGTTGGTTCCCCTAGCAGGTCACCTAAACTAAAGACTTTTTTGAGAAAAGGATAGAAGGATAACTTGAAATGAAATCCTAAACCTAAAGGGTAATGCACCAAAATTTTAAATTTATTCACTAACTCCACTCACAATCAACTCTCAAAACACTAACTTTCAGAACCTCATATCAAACATACAACACAAAAGTGATTTTTATGAAGGTTTGAAACTAAACACAACATACAACCTGTATTATATGAAATTTCTTCACTCACACCTGCAATAATGAGACATAAAAAGGATTCAATATTTCAAATCACAATGACAACATCAAATCACTATTACAAAATGAGACAAAATTATGAGATAGGAATACTCTGCTGCTTTTATTGATCTAAAAGAACTATGAGAACATGAAAATTTGAGTACAAATCCAGGCTTACAAAGCTCTCTGCATGTAGTCAAGAGAGAAAGAAGCAAATTTGAATTGAGAAAAAAACCTAAGTTTTTCTCTAATATATGCCTCCAATATGTCTCGAAGAGTGAGAAAGGAAAAATTTGAATAAAATACTCTCCAAAATAGTAACCCAAATTCCATTTTCGAGCAAAGGGAAAAAACCTCCAAAATAGCAACCAAACTAACTCAAAAATGAGTGACAAATGTGGAAACTTTCCATCCCAAGAGGGTCTACCTAGAAAAAGGCTCTAAAAATCACCCAGAACTGACCGAAATAAAGAATAGAAGGCTTAGTTCACTCAGTTTTTTCTATTTTGCACAATGAGACTCAAACTCAAAAGGGAAAGATTCCACTCAACACTTGCTATGTTTACTGCATTTTAAATAACAATTATTAAAGCAATTTATAGAAACATTGCCTTAATATTGTTTTACAATATTTACAGTTTTCAATTTTGAAAAATAGAAAGGAGAAAGATTCGAGCTTAACTTCACCTTACTTGGCTTTGATTTCTGATTTTGCCACAAAATGAGGTATTTATGGCTTTGATTAAATTTGCAAAGTATATAATATCCAAGGCATGGGGCACTTGATTTTCTATAAAAATCATAAAAATTCTAAGGCATATCAAATGTTTAATTTTGCAAAAAATTGCAAAAAGAACTCAAGATATATAGCCTAAGTTTGCAAGAAATATAAAAGGCTTAATATCACCAAGGCATTAATAAAGGCCAAATATTTAAAATGAATGTGGAAAAATACTAGGCTAACCAAAGTATTAGGGCAACAAGGAAAACCCTAGAACACAAAACCATGAGCCCTAATTTTTAGCTTTCATTTTGCATTTTGATTTTTTCGCTCTGCTGGAGAACTTGAGCGCCACCACCATGGAACTAAGGTTTGAGCTCAATATTGTCAATCCTCTTGTTGTTTCTGGATTGTTTCATGGAGATATTTGTAGGAGAATGCATGGGTAAGTCTCTTTGTTACAAATATGAATAGTGGCTTCTTTATTCTCCATTTTGGACGCATATCTTGGCTTTCAGCCACAACCAAAATTATTTTTCTGATGCATTTTTCCTTCTTGTTTCACCCTATCAATGCCCTCTTTTGCTTGAAGCCGCCATGAATGGTATTGGTTCAGGCTTTGGAATGCACTTCCTTTATGAAAAACGGTAGAGAAACTTGGTTAAGTTTTCAATCAATCAAATTTTGCATTATTTCTTATTTTCTATTGCTCAAATGCTCGATTCGAGCTCAACAAATGAAAATATTTGTGCTTCTTCTAGTGCATTTTGGATATAAAAGACTTAAGGAGTTCCATTATCTCTGCAAAATACAGAAAATCTTTGTAATCTAGTTTGTTATTTTCATTATTTCTGAAGCCCTCCTATACTCCATGGTCACGGCTTCTGTAAGCTATTTCATCCATTTTCCACTTCTATGGTTGCAACTTCAATGATAGTCTCTCCATTTCCTGAAAGAATAGAATATAAATCATTCTTTGCTCTATTTTTTGAGCACCCTTTGTAGTTTTATCATCATGGGCGCGACTTCATTGTGGGAAAACTTCAATATTTGACCCTTTGTATCTTCATCCTTGGTTGTATAAATATGAGATAGGGTTTCTAAAACCCGTGCTTTCTTGTTTTCATGCTCTTAATTGTGCAAACTACTATAGGCCACAACTTTCTAAACATTTATCTTTCATTTTTTGAACTATATACAAAAGAACAACAATAACCTAGGCCGCGACTATGAATCTTCATTTTTTCTGGGTGCTTCTCATACTCGTGCAAGCCCAAGGGATTCTTCATTTTCTGTATTTTGCAAACACTTTATGTAAAACCCTTGGTGGTTTTGGCTTCTTTTAGAAACAAAACAAAACAAAACCCTCAAGGCCACGACTAGAATGTTCACACTGGGTTTGCATTTTGGAACCCTCTCCTTGAATTTTTTTTATATATTGGGTGTTCTTTCATTTTTCTGCAAAAGCATTTGATATTTGACATGAAATTTGGGTTTCATTTTTTGAGTAAATCCCGTGGCTATATATTCTCTTTCATAGTGCAAATATAAGATTAGATCTTGAAAACCTGTGCCCTACATTGCAGATGTGGGTTTTATCATTGTCCTCTTGAAAGAATAAGAAGAGAAATTTCCCTCCATTCTGGGTTTGTTTATCCATGGTTGTTGTCCTCTTCACATTGGAGTGACATATTTCATCATTTATTGTATTGGTCTTCTGCATTCTCACAAGTTGCTCTCTATTACTTTGATCGAGTGCCAATTTGAACATGTACTGTCAACTTCACTTTGCAAGCATGCCATGAACTTTGGTTGATAAAATGATTATGTTTGCAACCAATGGTTTCCTTGTTGCATAGTGTAGCATTGCATTTTATTGAAGAATGCAACATAGACTCCAAACCACCCATTATGTACTCTTCTATGATTCCAATGAAAACATTATTGATGATGTAATTTCCATTCATTGAACATTGTGACTATATTTATTTTCTGAAAGTTGCAAGTTGCTCAAACCTTAGGCTCTTATCTGCTATGCCAAGCATTGCCATTGTTTATTGCAACCTTCTCCTCTCAATATTTCAACATGCTAGCATGGATTATTACCAACTACAATTTGACTTACACTTCATAGAAAGTCTTGAATAATGCTATGCTCTCATGACTGTGTCTTGATCCAAATCTATTGCTCCTTAAGTTGTTTTAGTTGTTGTCCTATTACTCTTTCTACTCATGCAATAAATGTCTGATGATTGCTCCCTATTGGCACTGAACATCACACTTCTTGTTGTACCCTCTATGTGAGCATTATTTGTCATTACTTCTTGCTTCTTGATGATTGTACCTTCAAGGTATATACTTCAAACAACATGGACAACAAAAAACATGATATATAGCAGCAATAAGATATGATGACAACATCATTCAATGAACCAAACAATGGCCACATAAAAATCTATATGCAAACAAAACTTCTTAATGAGCAGAAGTGCACTTTTATTTTGTTCTTCATATTACTTAAACACCTCAAATGAACCCCTTGCTCATTTGTGACTCCCATTTTAAAGTGAGAGGTCAGTCCCATTACTCCTTTTGATTTGGTAGTCCTGAATGAGCAATGGGTTGGTTGTTCTTACAACCACTTTGTGAATTACTCATTAAGCTGAAAATACTTTTATTTGAGCATTATGAATGTGTTTTTCCTATCTCATTCCCCTCTCGAGACTTAGGGGCAGCATGTTGGGCTCGACCCTTGTGGGAGCCCATTTTTGCACCACATGCTATGACGTCAAAAGAAATGAATCCAACAACAAGATTTCGCCTATACTTGCACAGTGAACAAACATGTTAGATAAAAATAGTGAAACTCAATGCTCCTGTGATGTTTCAATTTTCAATCTCTTTTGCATACATCTGACGCTTGCTTAACTAATTTAATGCATCATAGACTTATGCTATATTTCTGTTGATAGGACATATGTTGAGATTTATGTCTGGAGCTCTAAGCAACCCTTTTCATCATGATGCAAGTTCATTTGAAGATCAGGAGCAAGGAGGGGCAGGCAACAATGAAGACCAACACAAGACTTTTTTTTTTTTTTAGACTGCAGGAATCGGGTAGCACGACCCCCTATAAACTGCAGTGCGCCTGGTAAACTTTTTAACGTGACCGGCGGCGCTGGCGCGACACGCCCTCCGGTACCATGGGATGGGGGAGACTAGAACTCGTGACCAGCCGAGCCGCAACGGAATTACTTAGCCAACCGAGCTAGGGCCCCCGCCCAAAGACCAACACAAGACTTCAACATGCAATGATGGATATATTTCTTTTCATGTGTTTTTCAGTACTTTCATCTTCAAATGTATAGTATATATCTCTATGTTGCTTTAGTTCAGCTACTCCCACGACTTGTGTGAGACATTTGAGCATTCTCTTCTTTTCAATGTATAGAAACAACAACATTTTTCAATCTTGTGTATATTTCATTACAAAATGAATGAAACATTACAAAAATGAATGAAAGCAATATCTTGCAATTTTATGTAGTCTTCTTTATGTTGCAAAGCATTGAACAATGAAAACTGAATTCTCTGTTTTAAAGCTTAGATATGCAATGGTTAAGCGTAACAAAAATATGTTGGAATACCTTTCACCTTTAAAATTAATCAACTGTTTTAGCTCTACCAAATTGAGCTGTAGGTGAAAATTTGGTAACAATTATATTATATTAAAACATACAATATATTATATTATGTATTATACTATATATTATATATTATTTATTATACTATATTGCATTGCATATTATACTACATATTATTTATTATATAAATATATTGCATTATATATTTATTATATAAATATATTGCATTATATATTTATTATATAAATATAACGTATTAATTATATATATATTATATGAATATATTATATTATATATTTATTGTATTATATAAGTATACTGTATTGTATTATATATATATAATATAATATAATATTTTTATATATAATACACAATATTATAATATATATTATATATTATATATTGTATATTATATTATATATTATATATTATATATTGTATATTATAATATAAACTCTTTAATACGATTTCATTTCTTTTTGTTTTTTTTATGAAACCGTAAATCTTATATGAGCGAAACAAGTTAAGGATGCGTTGGCATCTTGAATTTTTTTTATTATAAAAATAGTTTTCGGGGAGGTAACACAAGAATATCTAACAAACACAAACATTGGCTACAAACCCATCCAACTGACAGACTGTTGGAGGTAGCATGTGTTGTAGGACCATTGGATGCACATGGTGCATCTTGATGGCTGGATAGCCAGTGCCCAATCACTTTGGGATTTCTGCAAAATTTTGACAACTAACCAACCTCTATGGAGAAACAACATCCACCTAGCCTTGTAGAGATTTGACCTATATTTGACCATATCTGAGTGAGGGTCATATTTCTACAACAAGTGATAAAGTTGACAAATTTAATATTCTTGTTGACTTTTGCACTTCAAAAGACATTATGGGGAATTTGAACTATGGGGAATCTGAACCCATCTGGATGACCTCAAAATCTCAGCAACTCCATAATAGACTCCCTATTTCACCAAATGATCTCAAATTTAAGGATCAAGACCCTTTTATTCACCCCAAAAGGAAAACCACCTAAGAAAAACAAAAAATGTCAAACAAAGACGAAAAAAAGGAGGTCCTCATTTTCAACAAGTCATGTGTGCAAGGCACACCAATCTGTAAACATGATTAAAAACATATATTTCTAGGGGCCAAAATTGTTACCAACAAGATTATAGAAAGGTAATGCTACACTTAATACACCTAATAGATTATGTTTTCAAATCCAAATTTAAGATGCCAAAATAAAATTTGTATCTTCCAAAATTTAGTTTCACCAACAATCTTCTATGATTGTGAGATTTGGGGACCTAGATTTTATTGTAGTAAATTCTTAAGTTGATAAAGTTCTTATTTTCATGCTATCCAAACATTTGGAAATAAAAAAAATTGATTCCACAAGCATTTATCTTGGTTGAAATTGACATTCATCCTCTTCATATTTCACTATATTTCATGAGTGATTAAAAAGTATAATGCATAAAATAATTGGACATACTAAATATCTATTCAAGACATTTATGAAGTTATATGTAAAAGGGATCAATAACATTTGATATGCCTAATGTATGTGTTTCTTGCAAGGGATCAATATTGATATCAATTATCTTCCTTCTAATGCCTAAAATAATTGGACATACTAAATATCTATTCAAGACATTTATGAAGTTATATGTAAAAGGGATCAATAACATTTGATATGCCTAATGTATGTGTTTCTTGCAAGGGATCAATATTGATATCAATTATCTTCCTTCTAATGCCTTTTTTTTTATCAATGCTTGACACATGTTGAAAGTATATTTGCATAGAGGTATTATGGTTGAGATTTACAAAGTCTACATAAAACTAATTTGGACAAAATCAACAAAACTATTGTCAACAAAAATGCATCACTACTTGAAGCACTATAATATAGAAGATGAACACATTATTCCTCCAAAGTACACTAGGCTTGGTTTGGGCTTGAGATTTCTTTAGATCAAATATAACTATACTCTCATCAACCTCACATAGAGTTAGAGCACTTTATCTCAAGAAACTAATATATTTTTGTTGATTTTGTAACAATGAACCACAAAAAAAAAAAAAAAAAGGTAAACGTTTTGTACTTAATTGTCTAGCATATCATGAAATCTATGACAAGTCTTATTGCCTTGTTAGAAAATTTTGATTCTTCATGAGATCTTATTCATTATAAATTTTTTGATTCTTCATGAAATCTTATTCATTATAATAATCAAATACGTATAACTTTGTTGAAGGACATCTGATGTAACGACATAGCCGTTGTCGTAGTCACCTAAATAATGATGAGTTTGAAACATCTTCAATACCCGAAAAAAAAAGAAAAAAAGAAAAGAAGTGTATAACTCTATTGATAAATAATCTTAAAGAATTATCAACGTTACTCTTTATCTCAATTGAAATATAAATTTATCTGTTTTTTTGCCTTCCAAAACTTTTATATGGACCATATGATTGAAATATAAATTTGAAATTTGAAATCTCTCGACCTAATTATTTTAATGGATGAAACAGATTCTCAAAGAAAGAGGAACTACACTCTTAAGAGCGCGGGTAAGTCAAAACAAAAAGAAAAAGCTTAAAATATCTTTTACGACAGTAACTCCATATGGGGAGCGTCATCTAGACGAAGATACAACAGGGATGAAGATGAAATGCCCATCTGAGCCGTCTGAAAATGATCAAAGAGGTACGTCTGAAAGCATTATTTTTCCATCTTTTGCTCTGGCAACTTAATTTGTGAAAAAAATAGGAGTAGAATTCGGAACGAAATTCTATTAGTCTACAGTGCAATGCTATCAAACCCTTTCCGCCCCTCCTTTCCCAGAAACCCAGCCGGAATGGATGCAATTAAGTTTATGGTCTGGCTGGGATGCCATGAAATGCTTTGGGAACACTGTAGCGGATGAAGAGCCACAGTTCCAGGCCGTTTGTGTGCTCTTACAATTATATTTTTAGTTCTTTCATGGATTGGAAGCATGGGTTTCGTAAGTGTTTTGTTAAACGACATGTTGGGTCAGAGAGTATTTGTGAGCGTTTTCAAAAATTTCATTACTGCACTCTGCACTGAGGGAAAGCTTAAAAAGACAAGTTATTTCCTTGAGAATATGTGGGAGATTGGGTATGGCACCACAGTTTTTCCATACAATTTGTTGATTGACAGCAGCTGCAACAAAGGGTTTCTGGACGAATATTTCAAGCATTTGGATACGAGGGATTCTAGAGGCATAACGTCCGATCTTTTCACTTATAGTGCCTTAATTGATAATAGGTGTAAGGAATCCAAGAGTGAAGAAGCTTACAAACTGGTCGATGAAATGTGTAACAGAGGTTTAGTGCCCGCTGAGACGATTTCCGATTCTTTGATTAAAGGGTCGTGCAAGGAAGGGAAGACTCATTGCTCAGAACAGCTATTGAATGAAATAGTGCAGGAAAATATAGCTTCAAACCGGGCTACTTACAGCACGAAGCTTTGTGAGCATTGTGAGGGTGGAACTATATTGAACGCTTTTAGGATTTTTGGGGAAATGGAATCATTAGGCCATGTGCCTGATGCAGTTAGTTACACTGCATTCCTCAGAAGAATCTGCAAGGAAAGTATGATACTGGTTGCCATGGATCTCTATGAGAAACTGAAGAAACGTGGTGTAGCCCCACAACATGTTGCATACACAATCTTGATCGATGGCCTATGCAAAGTAGGCAAATTTCAAGAGGCTTCTGACCTTCTAGATGAAATGCACATAAACGGAATCAGACCGGATGCGGTCTCTTACAATACTGTAATAAATGGATTTTGCAAGACAGGGAAGATGCATCTGGCTAAGCGGTTTCTACATAAAATGGGGAAAAGAAACGTGGTCCCTAACATTCTCACTTTTGTAGCTCTAATTCGTGGATATTGTAAACAGGGCAACATAGAAGAGGCTTTCAAATTATATCTTGAAATGGAGCGGAGGGACCTTGCTGACAGTTTGATTACGTACAATATGCTTATCGATGTATTTTGTAAAGAAAGCAAGTTGTCAGAGGCAAAGGAAATTTTGAAAACTATGTCAGAGAAAGGATTGGAACCTGACTTTATTACTTATCATATACTGATTGACGGTTATTGCAGAACAGGTGATTCCTTGCAGGCCTTGAATGTGCATGATGAGATGGTGGAAGCGGGTTATGCACCAAACATTTTTGCTGTAACTTCTTTTATTAAAGGTCTAGGAAAGGAAGGACTATTGGAAGAGGCACATAAGCTGTTGCAGAAAATGCAGGAGATATCATTGATCCCTGACACCATCGTTTATAATATGCTTATTCATGCCAATTGTAAAGCAGGAAGATTTCAGGAAGCTTTAAGATTTATAGGTGAAATGATACAACAAGGCTTATTTCCAGATGTTTGTACATATAATATTCTGATCAGTGGATATTGCAAAGCAGGAAAAATAATTCAAGCATTTGAGCTTTTCCAGGAAATGCGAGTGAGGGGTTCACTTCCAAACCATGTTACCTACAATGTTTTGATAAATGAAATGTGTAAAGAAGATATAATGAATGCAGCATTGTACTTGCATGAAGAAATGCTATGTAAAGGAATTCATGCTGACATTAGAACACACAATGCTCTAATTGATGGGTACTGTAGAGTGGGAAGGATACGAGCAGCATATAAGCTTTTCAGACAAATGTTACCTGGGAATCCTGTTCCTAGCATCATTACCTACAATATCCTCATACGCTGGCACTCCAAGAAAGGATTGATCCACGAGAGTTTCAATTTGTACCATACAATGTTGAATAATGGTCTTGTGCCTGATATACGGACATACAATGCACTTATCTTTGGACTTTGTAAGACAGGTAAACCAAAGGAAGCAACGGAAATTTTGGAGCAAATGATCCAGAAAGATATAGTTCCTGATCACCTGACATTTAATATGATGATTGATGAGCATTGTCAAATTTGTGATATGCAGAATGCTTTGAACCTCGTACATAAAATGATAGTTTTAGGGCTTTCACTCAATGCTGTTACTTACTCTATGCTTATTGATGGCTTTCACAGAAAAGGTAATATACAAGAAGCTTGTGAACTCATGCATATAATGGTGAGGCAGGGACATGCTCCTAATTATAATACTTACATTAAGCTGATCAATGGATACTGTAGAGAAGGCGATCTTAAGGGAGCTTTTAGGCTGACAAATGAGAATGAATCATTAGGTGTTGTCCCTGCTTACATTGCTCATAGTGCTATTGTCAGAGGGATCTGCAAGATTGGAAAACTGGAGGAAGCAACCTGGTTATTACATGACATGCTTCATATGGGATTATGTCCCACTGTTGCTACCTTCAATACACTCATTGATAGATACTGCAAAGTTGGTAATTTAGAGGCAGCATTCAGGTTGGCTGATCTCATGGTTGATTGTGGCTTGAAACCTAAAGTAACTACATATAATGTCTTTATAGCTGGACTATGCAAGGAAGGAAATTTACAAGGGGCCTTCAAGATGCAAGATGAGATGAAACAGAGAGGTCTTTGGTGCAATTCTAGCACTTACAGGTCACTTATCAATGGGATTTGTAAGGAAGGAAACCTAATTGGAGGGAAACAGCTCTTGATGGAAATGAAGGAAAGGGGCTTGATCCCAAAAGATTTTGTTTCTGAAACCATGAATGATAGAGAGAATCTGGATGATATTGTAAAGCAAGCATTGGAATCATTGAATTCCTTACAGAATAAGTCGATGCAACCTATGAGAAAGAAGCCAACTACAGGATACAAACCTCGCTTTTGACAGTGTGAGAAGGTAATACTAGTGTTACCCTGAGTTTCTGGGACGGGGACGTCTGGGAACAGCGGGATGCGTCCCCAAGTCCCTGATTTTTCAAGCCAATTTTGGGGACGGCTAGGGGATGGCAAAGGGGACGGCTATATAAAATATAGGAAAATTTAAAATGTATAGGGAAATTTTAAATATTTATATGAAAACATGTTTAAAGCATGCATATATACATTATAGAACCTTAGCATATAACATTTGTGTTCAGAATTCATTGTCAATACTCAATATGCATTCAGAATTTAGAATTCATTGTCAATATGCATGTGATATTAAACAATAACATACAAGTTATAAATGTATAACAAAATGCCCAAAGGCTACATTGCTGCCATATAGTTTTACTTTCAATTATGATATGAAAAAAAAAAACAAAAAAACAAAAAACAAAGTATCCCCGCATCCCTGGGACGGGGACGGGGGGGTTTAGGCCCGGGGATGCGTCCCCGGGTAACACTGGGTAATACTGATTGCCAGGATTATTTACTGCCTCACCAAATCGTCTTTTATGTAGCCTTACAGGTGAACATTCTGATTCAGTCGGTACATGACATATATCTTCAAAATACATGTATTATTATTTTATATATTCATTGATTATTGGACAGAAATATTATATCTTGGGCAGATAGCAAGAAACTGAAAGAAAATTTATCTCTAAACACAAATTTTGGAGATTATGTACTGTTTAGAAGTGTAAAAAGAAGGAAGCTTAGAACTTCCAATTTTCTTAATTCATTAGATAAGCACTTCTAGATAATCCTTTAAAGTCTTGCTGAGAAGGTGGTTTGTTGGGCATAGCAAGAAACATGGTAAGCTGTAATTTCATAGTTTCAAAAACCTAGATGACTGTAAAATGTAAATGGATAAAAAGATGGGGTAGAGAAGAAACAAGTAAATAATCAAGGGTTTTCACAGGCTAATGGCAATTGTGATCAGTTGCATCACTACACATCAAAGGACTAGCTGAAAATACTGAAACAATGATAAATCTAGGTTTGGAAGGGTGTAGGTCCAAGCAGGAAACAATATAAATGCTAATACATGCTATTTGTAATATTTATTGCAAAGCAAAGCTTGCACGATAACAAGATGGCAATATTGAGCCACAAGATCTAATATATTTGCTTTTTCAATTTTCAAAAAGTAAAGAGAAATCTTAGAGAATGCAATATTCACAGCTTCTTGATTCCTATTTGAATAATTTTAATATGAATGTAAAATAGGAATATAAAACCCTAATGTATATCTAACATGAAATATCAGTCAATGATTCAAAACCCTTTATGTGAAAAGATAACAATGATATAATATAAATAAATGTAACCTATTAATGTAGGTCTCTTTGATAATGAAGTCTCGTAAGGAATGTGCATGGATCACCAACCAATTTCTTAGAATTTGGACGGCTAAGTCATCATGTGGAGAGATGAAGGAATTTGTAATTTGAAGTTGATAACTAGGAATTCCTTGACCAAACCCTATAGTTAAGGCAAGAGGAATGTTTGTTAATATACATAGTAATGTAGCAAAGAGGCATGTAAGAGCAAGTTACAAGTCTTATATGATGTTTTGAATCAAGTATTCTATTGTAAATGGCTGTGATAACATATGGATATGAGTAATAAGAGCTAGTAGGGTGAATGAGGTTTCCATGATGCAGCTACATATGAGATTCCAAAGGATGGAGTTACATGTTACCACATCATAATCTTAACATCTAGGGACCTAATAGATGAAAAATGCGGAAAACAATCATTAAACCCACTATTGAAGAGGAGACACATCTCCTAAATTTTAAAATTTCCTAAAGTTGGAGACTCTAAATGTGACGAACACCCATAATTGAATTCAATAAAACTCATTTGATTGAAATGCCATATAATTTTTATTTAAAACAAGATGAATAAATGGTATATTACATAATTGGTCATTAAATCACAAATACATTATGTTGCATCTGCTTAATTGTTTCATCAAGTTCTACAACATATAAAACAATATTTGACATTTCAAAATATTGATACATATTACAAACATCACAACAATGATGTGTAGCTCAACTTAATTACACTGAGAGGCGTTCTATAGTGGCAGCAGTGGATCCGTGCACATTTTTATGCATGGGATTCAAATTGATGTTTAAATAATCTTAAAGTTTCGCTGAAATGATGTCCGCTTGGTAGTTGAAATCTTCCATGTAAGAAGGTAATGTGAAACGTAAGGTAACGACTGCATGCGATTCCAACATGCGAACCGTTTCACGCACAAACGGTTTTTAATCGATTTGATATTATACTTATATTGGGAATTCTTTGTGCACTTGTTACAGTAGCATTCAGACCAAGTATGACAAAAGCATTAAATATGTTTGTGATGTCCCCGAAATAACTTGAGTTATTTTGGAGGGAAATTTCATAATGATGTTTTTAAACACCAATCTGCATTTAAAACAATATTAAATAAATAATAACAAATAATAATTAAATATTTAATAATAAATTTAAATTATTAAAAATAACATTTAAATTTAAATAAATTGTGCTTTTTTGGCCGACTCATTGGGAGGAGGAGCTAAAAAATAATATTTGTTCTTTGGGCCGACTTCAAATCAAGAAGTATTTATATTGGATCGCCTTTCATGTTTGGGTATCATGAATTTTGGATGCGAGTCTTACCAGAAAATCGGTGAGGACGTAGTCTCTCACGTGTTGGTACCCAGGTTTGTGCGTAGCCTTAGCCTGGGGAAATTCGTGTTTTAGCAATATTCTTCTTAATTCTGTTGCATTAGAAACTTAGTGAGTTTGTGGTTCATCTTTCACACACAGGTGACGGGTTGGAAGGTTTCTTGACTATCTCACATTCTCGCGTCATCTACATCATACATAATTAGCAGCGGTAGAGAGTTGGAATTGAAGATACCTCCCATTGCTCAGGCGACTCCCAAGCAATTGGCATTGTTGGTGGAACATTCTAAAGACTGGAGATAAAGCGAACAAAGGCATGCAAGCCACCTTGTGTTGGTGGATCACATCCTTGCAAGCAAGCGGGCACCAACATAGTCGTGATCTGGAGTATCATGGACCTACTATTACCATTCCCAGTGATTTCCAGGTTGACCACACCGTTTCATCGGCATTCACAGAGGAGTCATTCTCAAATAGGAAGGTGGAGCATTTCGCAGGGTAGATCATCGGAATAGGTCTTGTGAAGAGATTCACGATTGGAGAGAGTTCCCGATAGTTATTGTGGCGATTGCAGCTTGGAAGAGATTTGATCGATTGAATTGTGGCTATGCCACATAATAGAGAAGAAGCATCCAGGGGCGATTCATGGTAGATGACTTCATACAACTTCTGTATGTTCTCCAGCCGCCAAATTACCTATTTGTATTGAGCAGTTCTAGTTGTTCAAGTCGCAGAAGTTTGTATTGTTTGGCTTTTAGGTTACTGTGGTTCTAGGAATTATAAATGTATTATCGACTGTTTAATGAAATATTTTATAGTCATGCTAACCTGTGATCTATTCGGGACTAAGTACTTGTTTGGTTGATTTCATATCGGGAGGTGTTCATCTATGTTTGCACCTTACAATGAACTTTTGGTTTGTCATGTACATGCGAATTGCAAGATTGAATGCGATATTCTATAGACTGCATTGTGTTTCAGATCTCTTTATATGGTGACTATTCAGTGATAAATCTAAGTTATTGTTGTAATTGAGCGGTTGCTTTCCTTTGGTAATCAAATCTGTGTGAGTTTTAGTTAATTAATAATTATCAAACTCAGGTTCATTACATTGGTATCAGAGTCGTGATTCTACCAGCCTATGGCTGATTTTTTTATGTAGTTGAGTCAGAGGGATTTGAGGGCCATAGAGAGAGAAAGAAAGAAAGAAGTTGGAAGCAGTGAACTAGGACAACAACAAGGGAATTTGAGGTAGAGGTAAGGAGAAGATGGAGGATTAGAGTAATGAGTTCAAAGTTTTCATGGAGAAACAGGATCAAACGAACCAAATGCTGCTGCAAATATTACAGTCCCTTACTGCTGCAATGAACAACCAATCTGGATCGAACAATGCTGAAGAAGGCCATCTAGAATGTTCGGGAGGGGGAGAACATAGCAGGACCTCAAAGGGATCTACTCATAGACCCTCTCGGCCCAAGTTCTTTCCCAGGACAGAGGCACATCATGAAGAAGAGATTTAGCTTAGCTATAGCAACATTGTACAGGACTATATGAAATTGGATACTAAAGCTCAAGCTGCAATTCCCTTTGATAAGTTCTACAATGCTAGAAGAAGTGAGGGGAGACAATATCGAGGGAATAAAGATCTTCAATACAAGGTCAACAAGCTTTCACTCCCTACATTTAATGGCTCAAAAAAGGTGACTGCACATGCATGGGTGCAAAAATTGGATACATATTTCTCTCTCAGCTCCATGACTGAAGATGAAGCTCTCAAATTTTCCATCTTACACCTGGAAGGGCTAGCTCACGAATGGTGGTACCATGGTATTGTGACTCAAGGGTTTGGACTTGTGACTACATATGAAGATTTCATGCAAAAGATAATGGATTGATTTGATAGGAAAGATCCCGAAGTGTACTTCCAGGAGTTGAAAAGATTGAAGCAAATGGGCACCATGGATGAATATGTTTCAGAATTCCAAAGGCTAGCTGTGATGGTACCAGATGTTTCAGATAAGAGACTCATGTTCTTTTTCATTGAAGGTCTAGTAGATTCTTTTCGAGGTTTGGTAAGGGCTTTGGAGCCAACAACTTTGGAAGAGGCTATTCGAAGGGCTTTGAACCTTGAGGACTCTACAAAGAACAAGCTTATGATCAAGAATGTGTCAATGGGACAACCAAAGAAGCCACCGAACGAGATTACTCCTCAATCGACGAAACTACCACCGCAATCTCCCGAGATGTCCAAAACGAGCTTTGAAGAAGGGGATTATGTTATTATTGTAAGGGACCTTTCGTAGATGGTCACAAGTGCAGGGGCAAGGGACAAATCTACTATATTGAGGTTAACTCTGATGATGAAGTGGAAGAAGGGGGAGATAAATTCTTCTTTGATGAGGAGGTGCATGTAGAAGCACAAGGCAGAGGACACTCAAGAGGCACTCTCGCAACACTTTCCGGAGCACCTCGATATCATTCTCTTCGCATTAGAGGAGACTTATATGGACAGAGGGTAACAATACTAATTGATAGCGGAGCCACCCACAATTTCATCGATGAGAAGTTAGTAGCTAAGTTAAGCTTAAGGGCAAAAGATTTTTAAGGATTTGATGTGACAGTTGCAGATGGGTACACTATTCCATGCAATCATCGGATTCAACAGATGGAACTGACCATAGGACACAGGATGCGAGATGACTTCTACATAGTCGGCATTGGTGAGACAGAGGTGGTCTTGGGAGTACAATGGCTGCACTCGCTTGGGGAGTACACAACAAATTATCAAACACTAGAGTTGAAGTTCAAAGCAAATGGGAGGGAATCATTCTTCGAGGATTGCCCAAGACAGGCCCTAAGAACATTTTGACCCAGGCTATAGAGGAGCCGAAGGCAGGGACGAAGACATGCAAGGATTCAAATCCGATGTTGCTTGAGGGAAAACAACAGTCTAGCGGGAAGGACTGTAATGTCCTCGAAATAACTTGAGTTATTTTGGAGGGAAATTTCATAACGGTGTTTCTAAACATCAATCTGCATTTGAAACAATATTAAATAAATAATAACAAATAATTATTAAATATTTAATAATAAATTTAAATTATTAAAAATAACATTTAAATTTAAATAAATCGTGCTTTTCTGGCCGACTCATTGGGAGGTGGCGCTAAAAAATAATATTTGTTCTTCAGGCCGACTTCAAATCAAGAAGTATTTATATTGGATCGCTTTTCATGTTTGGGTATCACGAATTTTCGATGTGAGTCTTATCAGAAAATCGGTGAGGACGTAGTCTCTCATGCGCTGGTACCCAGGTTTGAGCGTAGCCTCAGCCTGGGGAAATTCGTGTTTGAGCAATATTCTTCTTAATTGTGTTGCATCAGAAACTTAGTGAGTTTGTGGTTCGTCTTTCACACACAGGTGACGGGTTGGAAGGTTTCCTGACTATCTCACATTCCCGCGTCATCTACATCATACATAATTAGCGGCAGTAGAGAGTTGGAATTGAAGATACCTCCCATTGCTTAGGCGACTCCCAGGCAGCTGGCATCATTGGTGGAACATTCTGAAGACTGGAGATAAAGCAAACAAAGGCACGCGAGCCACCTTGTGCCAGCGGATCACATCCTTGCAAGCAAGCGGGCACCAACATAGTTGTGATCTGGAGTATCACGGACCTACTGTTACCGTCCCCGGTGATTCCTAGTTTGACCGCACCGTTTCATCCGCATTCACAGAGGAGTCATTCCCAGATAGGAAGGTGGAGCATTTGGCAGGGCAGATCATCTGAATAGGTCTTGCAAAGAGATTCACGATTGGAGAGAGTTCCTGACAGTTATTGTGGCGATTTGAAGGCGGTTGCAGCTTGGAAGAGATTTGATTGATTGAATTGTGGCTATGCCACAGACTAGAGAAGAAGCATCCAGGGATGATTCATGGTAGATGACTTCATACAACTTCTGTATGTTCTCCAGCCGCCAAATTACCTATTTGTATTGAGCAGTTCCAGTTGTTCAAGTCGCAGAAGTTTGTATTGATTGGCTTTCAGTTCACTGTGGTTCTAGGAATTATAAATGTATTATCGGCTGTCTGATGAAATATTTTATAGTCATGCTGACCTGTGATCTATTCAGGACTAAGTACTTGTTTGGTTGATTTCATATCGGGAGGTTTTCATCTGTGTTAGCACCTTACAGTGAACTTCTAGTTTGTCATGTACATGCGAATTGCAAGATTGAATGCGATATTCTGTAGACTGCATTGTGTTTCAGATCTCTTTATATGGTGACTGTTCACTGATAAATCTAAGTTATTGTTGTAATTGAGTGGTTGCTTTCGTTTGGTAATCAAATCCGCATGAGTTTTAGTTAATTATCGGACTCAGGATCATTACAATGTTGAAGGAAGAGGCTACCATACCCACAATTCCAGACTGTCTGTTGCCTTTGGCAAATCACACAGCACTGGCTGATGGAACAACTTTTCTCAAAATTCCCAAATCAATGTCCAGTCCCCTTACCAGAGCTTGGAGCCACTGATCTGGGATAATTCTATGACCAGTAGCTCAGAGAGCTTACTGATAAACGAGCCTTTCTCTGTTTATTCTGACCTTTTAGACAAGGAACAGCGGACTCAATACCTTGCAGAGGACAATGAACATGAGTACGATGCTGCAAACTGCAAAGAAAGATAATCTAGAGGAGAAAATAGAAGAAGTTCATGTCCACAGTCCTATGGCCGCTAGCAGCCTCTCTGGTTTTGACGAACAACAGTCAGAAATTCTTTGTGCAGAAGAGCAGCTGGCTGACTTGTCCGATGACAATGGCAGTAGAAAATCTTCAGAGGGAGAGATTGTGTGAGTATCTTTCATTACAGGTTTGTTAAAACTTAAATTTGCAGAACTTTGAGATCTGATTCTATGTGCAATTTGTGTGCATTGATAGCAAGAGCAAGAAGAGGAAGAGGAGCGGGGAGAAAGGGCCCAAATATGCCTTCAAGACCAGATCTGATACCAATGTGTTGGTGGACGGCTACAAATGGCGCAAATATGGCAAGAAAACTATTAAGAGCAGCCCTCACCCTAGGTGTGTGCAAATTTTTCGAGTTCCTTTACTGTGTGGTAGCGGCGGGACTATTTATTTTTTGTTTTCCCTTCCCTGGATGCACCTTTGCCTGAATCATGGGGTGAAGTTGTGAATTATGGAATGGTGGTTTTATTCTCAGGCATAGAATGTTGTTCTGTGTCATGAGGCTTATGTATCAAAATTTGCTTCTGCTTCTAAATTTGGGAATGCCCGATTGCAATTTGCATTTAATCTCTCGTAATATGTTATTTAATGATATAATATTTCTATCTTGTGAAAGGCTGCCAGGACTAAAGGTTTAGCACTGAATAGTAGAAGCTGCATCAGCTAACTGGCTGCAAACATTCATCCAACAATTTTATTAGTTGGGTTGCAAGAGGTGCATCTGCTCCATAACAAAAACTATACAGAATACCCATTACTGAAAAGCGCGCCATTCCACTTAGCAGTTTGCTATATGTTTGGAGAGAAGATGGGAAGTCATAAATGATGAGAAATTGTGCTTCACTAAGTGTGTCTTCCTGAAGTAGATGTTCAGTTGTTACCAGAATCTATAACCTGTTTCAATTCCATTCACAAGTAAAATTACAGGTGCATGTTAATGCATTAGCACTTGATGGAAATAAATCAAATCACAAATAAATGAACATTCAAATAGCATTCTAAAAGCCAACGATCAACAAGATATAAATAAATAGCTTCCATAGTTAGCAGTATTTCTTAAATTTGATATTCACTCAGTACACACAATGAAAACCACCACGAGCCCCACTGATCCTTCTTGCATCATTATTCAACTACATATTCAGAAATCAAAACTCACAAAATAATTCTATTTCAATATATCTGCTCCCTTTCTGAAGAAGAGATCTTTCAATTTCAATAATATTTTCACCCAGGTTAAAGATCAAGCATATCATAGCTGTATACATCATACCAAGAATCTTTGTTTGGCATATTAGAGGACCATAATAGTCATCAAGGCCAGAAAAGTATCAATTGCTACTTCCAAGTTGTTTCACTTCATTTGTGCAAATAAAAAGAATGTGATCATAGCAAAACAAGGGTCCATTTTGCATTCTATTGTGTTACTAATATACCTTAAGAATCAAGATTGGCATTTTCATCATAAAATTTAAACAAAAATATAGGATTTTCAGAGGATTATAAACATCTTTCACTTATATTTGTTGGTATTTGCCATGCCTAAGGTACTAAAGAGTGTATGGTAATGATTACAGGTAGTAGAGTTCTCCTTAGAGTTTATCAAAGTTGCTTTGGTACAGTATTGCAGTGCTCTATTTAATAATAAAAACAATAAAACTGGATAAAACAAACTTTCAAAATCGATAGTTACTTTTTTGTATGTGCCCTGTAATCCTCTCTGAAAGTTTTTTGTTTTGGCGCAAACTTAGAAGATGTTGGCAAAGGTTAGAGAATCCCTCTCCATCGCCAGCTATGTAAAATAAAATCTTTCTAATATTATTATATATTATATACTATATTACACTCTATTATACATTAAGTTATATTGTAATATAATATTACGTTATGAAATATTTAGGTTTAATTATAATTTGTGTTTAAATTTTTAAAATGTTATAAAAATATTATGTTAATATATTATAAATTTATAATTTATAATTTTATATTATATTATATATTATTATAAATTATAAATATATTATATAATATATAGTTATTTTTAATAATATGCATATTTAAGATATAAGTATTATGGGCTGATATGTAGTTGTAATGGTGAAATTTGTATACTTATACATTTATTCTAAATATAATATTATTATATTATTTTAAATTATAAATATATTATATAATATAGTATTATTATATTATATTATATATTATTTATTATAAAATATATAGTTATTTTTAATAACATTCATATTTAATATATAAGTATTATGAGCTGATCCGTAGTTGTAATGGTGAAATTTGCATACTTATACACTTATTTTAAATTTGGAGATTTTTATTTCCTTATTATAAATCAATTCCAAGTGTTTTAGCTAAGAAGTTTAGGATTGATCTTAAATTAAAATTTAAAATATTAAATTATTAGATTATTGTTTTTCTTTTCCAACTTTGTGAGTTGACTTCTCAAACATTTATAAGGTTCATTGCTCGACCTATATTTAATGTTCAAATAATTTATATGGTTGATCAAGGAGATCATCTTTATAAGGACATTTAGATTTGGAGTTTAAATAGAACATATGTATATTAGAATAATTGTGTAAGTGCTTTTGTTTCATGCTTTTAGGGAGAGGTCTTATGATTTTTTAAAGTATTCATGGTGAATTTGTAAGCATGGAAGGGGTTTTGATGTAAAATTCAATTCACTTTGAAGTTGTATAGATTTGACACAATTCAAAAATGCTTTAAAGTTTCTCAAACACCTTTGCCCCATGTCCACTTTATACTATATAGACATTTAGAACTTAGAATTCAGCATGCAAATATCTCGATGTGCATTCAAATCATCACTTTAATATTGCTTTAATTAATGGACCTTTAGGTCATAGGCATAATTGTATATTGCTTCCTAATATCCAATTTCTTCCCACTACCTTGTATAGTTTCAAACTTATTGAGTAGCCATACGAAAATTTGTAACTACTTGTTTCTCTTCTATTCTCATGTCTTGCTATGGGGTTACTATTCAATTAGGATTAGGATTTAATTAGGGTTTAGATTTAGGGTTAAAGTTCAATTAGTGTTAGGGCTAGCATTAAATTAGGGTTAGTGCTTAATTAGGATTAGGGTTAGAGTCCAATTATGATTAGTGTTCAATAGGGTTACGATTAGGGTTCAATTAGGGTTGAATTTGGGTTAGGTTTAATAAGGGTCAAGGTTATGGTTAGGGTTCAATTAGGGTTAGGATTAGGGTTCAATTAGGATAAGGGTTAGTGTTAGGGTTAGAGTTCAATTAGAGTTTAGGGTTACGTTTGTGGATCATATATGGTTAGGATTCAATCATGGTTCAATTAGGGTTAGGGTTAGGCTTCAATTACTAGTCAATTAGGGTCAAGGTTCAATTAGAGCAAGGGTTGGGAATATAGTTCAATTAGTGTTAGAATTAGGGTTAGAATCAAGGTTCAACTAGATTAGGGTGATAATTTAATTAAGATTTGATTAGGGTTACTGTTAGAGCTAGGGTTCTTTTAGGGTTAGGGTTCAATCAAGGTTAGAAGATAAATATTTGGGTTACTATTAGGGTTAGGGTTAACTTAGGGTTATGTTTCAATTAGGTTTAGGGTTAGTGTTAAGGTCACTTAGAGTTAGAGTTAGTGTTCAATTTAGATTAAGGTTTAATAAGGGTTAAGGTTAGGGCTCAATTAAATTTAGGATTAGTATTAGGGTTTAATTATGGTTAGGATTTACTTAGGGTTAAGGTTCAATTATAGTTAGGGTTATGATTAGAGTTCAATTAGGGTTAGAGTTAGGGTTAGGATAAGGGTTCAATTATATTAGGATTAAAGTTAAGGTTAAGGTTATAGTTCAATTAGGATCAAAGTTCAATTAGGGTTAGGGTTAGGTCTAAGGTTTAACTAGGGTTAGGGATAGGGTTCAATTAGGGTTATAGGAGAAATACTCAAGTTAAGGTTATAATTAAATTATGATTAGGGTTCAAATAGGATTAGGGTTAGGGTTTAAGTTTAATAGGGGCTAGAATTTAATTAGGGTTGGGGTTCGATTAGCATTCTATTAGGGTTAGGATTAGAGTTTAATCAATGTTTGAATTAGGGTTAGAATCAAGGTTTGATTAAGTTACAGTGACAATTTAGTTAGGATTACGGTTCATATAGGGTTAGGGTTAGGGTTAAATTAGTGTTAGGTTTCAATTAGGTTTAGGATTAGGGTTGTAGTTAATGTTCACTTAGGTTAGGGTTAGGAATATAGTTCAATTTGTGTTAGAAATAGGGTTAGTGTCAAGATTCAACGTTAGGGTGACAATTAAATTAGGATTAGTGTTTGATCAAAGTTAGGGTTAGAGCTAGGGTTCTTTTAGGGTTCAATTAAGGTTAGAAGATAAATCTTTGGGTTAGTGTTAGGGCTAATTTTGGGTTAGGTTTCAATTAGGTTTAAGGTTAGGATTAAGGTCACTTCGAGTTAGGGTTAGAGTTTGTGTTCAATTTAGATTAGGGTTTAATAAGGGTTAAGATTAGACCCTAATTAAATTTAGGGTTAAAATTAGGGTTAAAATCAAGGTCCAACTCTAGAGGTTAGGGTGACAATTTAGTTAGGATTAGGGTTTTATTAGGGTTAGGGTTCATTTAAGGTTAAAAGATAAATTTTGGGTCAGTGTTAGGGTTAGGATTAACTTAGGGTTAGATTTCGACGAGATGGGTGAACGGGAAAGAGGATTTGAATTTCCTAGATGACAATAGGTGTTTGGTTCGAAGGTTGCTGGATTTGGGCTGAGGGATGGTCTATTTAGGGACGCGGTAGGCGAGAATGCAAATGACCAACATAAGGGAGCAGTGTCTGAGGATTGGGGCCTAGAGAAAGGCAGGGATCTAGGTGGAATGGTGGCATCCGAAGGTAAGTTTTCCCCTAACTCTTCTTCGAAGGAAGGGGTTTGTGGGTTCGGGTGCCTTGGAAACCAGGCTGAGGATAATACTTTGTGGGATCACTCATGGGAGGATCTAAAGAAGAAGTGGGTTTCACTATTTGGAACCAAGCCGGTGGGAAAGTCCATTTTTCCTCCGGTAAGCAATATTTCATCCCCTGCGAGTGGGAAGTTTGCTATTCTTGTCCCTAACCTAGTAATTGACCATAATGTTTCTCTAATGGAGTCATCATTGGTTGGCAAATTTATGGGCCCATGACCAAATATTGAGGTTGTCAGGGACTTTGTTAAGAAGAGATGGAGAGTCAAAGGGCAAGTAGAGGTTGCAGCTCTACCTAAAGGTTTTTTCTCTTTTGCTTTCTCTTGTGAAGAGGATAAACTGGCAGTTTTGTGTGGTGGTCCTTTGGTCATTGGCAAGTCATCTCTGGCTATCAAGAATTGGTCCCCAAAAATGGATTTCTTGGATGCTTCCTTTGAGGCAGTGCTTGTTTGGGTGCGTTTACCTGGGTTACCACTGGAGTTTTGGAACGAGGATGTTTTTAGAGGTATTGCTAGCTCCTTTGGGGAGCTCCTATCCATCGACACTATGACTTCATCCAGAAAGAGGCTAGTTTTTGCTAGAATCTATGTGGGGATTACCTTGTCCTCGGATCTACCCTCATCGATTGAAATAGTTTCAAAACTTGGAAAATGGACTTAGCATGTTGAGTTTGAGACTCTTCCTTTTGTGTGCTTTACTTGTAAAAAAGTTGGGAACTGGGCAAAGAAATGTCCGAACAATAAACCTAAACCTAATGAGAAGGTGGTTTCTAAGGAGACCAAGATGTGGAAGGCCAAAATGGTGGAGAAGCCCCAGGAGGAGGAGAATAGAGGAGACATCATTGTTGAAGGCCAAAAAATTAGTGGGGAGTGTATCCCCAGTTTGGAAGATAAAAAAGTTGAGGAATCATGCAAAGGAACTGATAATCTTGCATATTCTGAAAGAGAGGTTAATGACCCTAACAGAGTAGATGTAGACTCGAGAACAAGGGATTCCCAGGAGGAGGAAAAAGCAGAAGGAGAGAGTGTTGTAAAGCATAATGAGAGTTTGAATGTAATTCCAGACTCGGTGACTGATAGTTTGGAGGAAACATCTCGTTCTGATTAGAGTAAGGCAAGAGGGATGGAGGATTTTGAGAAGTCTAGGGAAAATATTTCTCACTCTTCTAGTCAAGATGGGTCTCAAAGTTCTATGAAGATTGTGAAATCTACATTTGGGAACTCTGTCGAATCTCCCAGGGGGGAATGATGTTAGCCATTCTCTACTTAATAGAGCTGCTACAGTAGATGACATTATGGATGGGCAAGAGTTTATGGGTCTAGAGGATCTAGATCTTGAAGAGGAGAGCCTATACACTAAAGGTGAGAAGAAGAAAATAAAAAAGGGGAATACTATAGTGGGGGTTTCTATAAGAAACAAATCAAAAGCGGATGTGGGAGTTCTGAGAGGTTCGGGTAGAAAATCAACTAAATGGCATAGAAAACAAGAATGCTTTCAAAACATTGCGGATGGAACTCAAAAAACCATCATGGATTTATGTAGAACCCCATCAAAAAAATTAAGTTTAAGTCATGGAATATTTGAGGACTAAACAATTCCCATAAACAAGAAATTTTGCGCAATTTTGCTAGGGACCATAAGCCTAACATCTTAATTATTCAGGAGTCCAAAATGCCCAAAGATTGAGTGGATAAGATTAAGATATTCAAGAATGGTGGTGTGCAGGGCAGGGGTTCAGAGGGTGCCTTTGGGGGTTTAGTGACTTTTTGGAATTAGGATCATATTCAAGGTACTCCAATTTTGGAAGATGCCAATCATGTGGCTACTAGATTTAAGCATATCAGAGATGATTTTAGCTGGATCTTGTCTAATATCTATGCGCCCAATAGTAAGTCTGCTAGAAGAAGTTTTTGGAAAAGACTTGAGTCTTTTAGATCCTATTTTCCACATGAGAACTGGATTATCATTGGGGATTTTAACACGCCTTTGCTGGGGTTTGAAAAATTTGGTGGATCTCAGATATAGTTGGATAGTAAGATGGATTTGATGGACTTTATCAATTCTCAATGTTTGCATGAAGTGGACCTCAAGGGGGCTACCTATACCTGGTCTAATAGGAGAGCTGAGAATGATCTTATTCAAGTCTAGCTTGGCAGGGCCCTAATTTCAGATAACTGGTTGAAGGACTACTTTTGCTCATTAAATGCTCTCTCCAGAATTGGCTTAGACCATTTCCCTATAAGTTTTGTGGCTGAATTTGTGTAAGGTAAGATAAATTTTCCTTTTAGATTTGAAAAAATGTGGTTGTCTCATCCTCATATCTTTAATTGCACTCAAGAATGGTGGGATATAAATGTCAGTGGGATTGCCATGTTTAGAGTTGCCAAGAAGCTTGGTGAGGTCAACACCAAGGTCAGGACCTAAAACAAGGAAATTTTTGGGGATATTTTTGAGTCTAAGGCTACTATCCAGTAGGATTTAAGGGACATTTAGGACCGTATCCAGAAAGAAGGTTATGTGGGAGACTCCTTTCCTAAGGAAAATGAAATTCTTTCAAGATATCATGATATTATCTCAAAAGAAGAGGACTATTGGAAACAAAGATCTAGATCTGTTTGGCTTTCTACTGGGGATAAGAACACCAAGTTTTTCCACCTGACCACCATGAAACATAGGGCCTCCAATTACATAGCCTACATTATGAAGGATGGGGTTAAAATTGAGGAGGAAGAGATCGAGAGTGAGGCTATTCAGTTCTTTGCTAACCTCCTTTCGTTTGGAGAGGAGTTGGATGTGAGTGCTCAACAAACTCTTATTGAGACTATTCCTAATATTTTGAGTGAGCATCAAAATAGACTCTTGATGGCTATGCCTTCACAGGATGAGGTAGGAAGGCAGTTTTTTCTTTTGAAGGGAATAAGGCCCCTGGCCCAGATGGGTTCCCCACATTCTTTTTCCAAATCTTCTGGGAAATCGTGGTTGATGATGTGACTAGTGTTGTTAAGGAGTTTTTTGGAGCTAAGAAATTGTTGAAAGAGCTTAATGCTACTTTTATTGTTCTCATTCCTAAATTCCCTGGTGCGGATACTTTTGACTCTTTCCGCCCTATCAGTTTATGCAATTCTTTCTATAAGATCATTTCTAAAGTGATAACCTCTAGGCTTCTCGGGGTTCTTCCGTTGTTGATTTCTCCCCACTAGAGTGGTTTTGTTCTGGGCAGACAGATTCTGGATTCTATTATTATGGTTCATGAGAATATCCACTCCCTTGAAGCTTCGAAAACAAAGGATTTTTGCTCAAGTTGGATATGGCTAAGGCCTATGATAGGGTGGACTGGAATTTTTTGATTAAAGTTTTAAAAGCTTTTGGGTTCTCTGAAATATTTTTATAAATGATACAGGAATTGATTTCTACCACCAATACCTTGATCATCATAAATGGCTCTCCTTCCCATTTTTTTAAGGTGTCGAGAGGAGTCAGACAAGGGGATCATGTGTCTCCTATTCTCTTTACCCTGATGGCGGAAAGTCTAGAAAGGCTTCTGCATAAAAAAGTGATGGAAGGTAGTTTGAAAGGGTTAAAACCTTCTTCGACAAACCTGGCCTGTTCGCATCAGTAGTTTGTGGATGATATGATGCTTATGGGAAGTGCTACTATTGGTGAATCCAGAGCTATAAAGAGCTGTCTTGTACATTATGAGGAAGGTTTAAGGAAAAAAATTAATAGGGCTAAAAGTTCCCTCTATTTTTTCAATACCCCTGAGCATAGACAGAGGAAGATTGCAAATATTTTAGGCTGTGTTGTTAATTCTCTTCCTTCTACTTACTTGGGTTTTCCTTTAGGGTCCAAACCTCTGGATTCTTTTTGGATCTCTCTTGTGGACAGGTTTAATAGGGAGTTGGCTAGCTGGAAAGGGGCCCTCTTGAGTCAAGCTGGTAAAGTTTTGTTACTTAAGGCTTCTCTTCAGAATTTTCCTATTTATGCCCTTAGTTTGTTTAAGATCCTTGCTAAGTTTGTTGAGATCATTGAAAAGATCCATAAATGTTTTCTTTGGTTGGGGGTTGAGGAGAAGAAGAGGATTTCGTTGGTTGCTTGGGAGAATGTGTGCAGACCTAAGAAGTTTGGGGGTCTTGGCTTGAGGAACATTAGAGTGTTTAATAAATCCCTTCTTGTGAAGCAGGTTTGGAGGACTTTTGCGGACACTCATGAATGGAATACTATTTGGCGCAACAAATATTTGCGAGGGGTTGATTATTTTCAAGATTTTCTTAATTCTCAAAATCTCCCTATTGGTTCTTCCCTATGGAACAACACCATTAAGGCCAGGGAGCTTGCTGGTAAAGAAGCTTGCTAGAAGCTGGGAGATGGCAAGAAAATCCGGTTTTGGGAAGATCAGTGGATTGGTAATGATTGTTTGTGTAATCTCCCGACCTATGGGAATTCTATGGAGGACTGTAAATCTAGGTTTGGCTGCTTGGTCGAGGATTACTGGAGGAATAATCAGTGGGTTGAGATTTCTTCAATTAGTTTGGATCTCCAGCCTCTGTAGGCCCTTCTCAATTCGGTCAGGCTTAGTTCACAGGGTCGGGAGGACTCTATGGTCTGGAAGCTGTCCTCCTTAGGAATCTATTTTGTCTCTTCTGTGATGGCCTCATGTTACTCTTGCCTCCACTACCTTGCCTGAGCTAAGGTGTGGGTGCACAACCTTACTCTGAAAGTCAACATGTTTGCTTGGATTCTCCTTCAGAACAAACTGTTGACTAATGATAATCTTTATAAGAGGGGGTTCTCTTTTCCTAATAGGTGTTATTTGTGTTGTGTTGAGGCAGAGACTTCATCACATCTTTTTCTCCTTTGTCCTTTTGCTTATGCCATTTGGTGTATGATTTTGCAAATGTGGGATCTTAGCTGGGTTTCTCCTGGAACTATCTTGGATTTTTATAATCAATGAAAGGCCCCCTAAAAAATTGAGTGCTAAATCTGCTTTAGAACTATATCTTTCCTCACCTTTCTTGGGGTGTTTGGAAAGAATGCAATAACAAAATCTTCAGGGATGTGGCTCTTTCGAAGCAAGTGGTCTATGGCAAGATTATAAGAGTTGTGGTTGAAAACTTTAATTTTCTCAATAACAGGAACAAAGGAAAAGGTAAGGTTAGCTTTCAAGAGTATGAGATCAGAGTGGTCGAAGCTTGGAAAATTAATGTGGACATGTCCAATATTTCCAAGCTTACCAATGAACCTAGAGATGGTATATTTTGGAGTCTCTCTCCTCCTGGTTGGGTTAAAATCAATTTTGATGGCACAACCAAAGGAAATCTAGGGCCAGCCGAGAGCATAGGGGTGATAAGGGATGAGAATGGTTGCTTCATTGCGGTAGTGGCGATTCCCTTGGGCACTCAGACCAACCATGTAGCCGAAGCAACTGGAGTGTTTCAGGCCTTGAAGCTAACTAGTCAATTGAAGTTCAAAAATGTTTGGATTCAAGGGGATTCAAATAATATAATACAATTCTTAAAGGGCCTTCAAAAACCCTCATGGTCTATAGAGAATTGGATAGACCTTTCTAAGGAAATTATTAATAACTTTGAGAAAAGTTATATTTTGCATGCTTTTTGGGAAATAAGTATAGTGGCATAATTTTTTGCCAACAAGGGAGTTAAAGCTTAGGAAAAGATGAGGTGGTAGGGGTATGACGAGTTGGAGGCTGATGTCAAGGACCTGATTACGTATAACCATGTTCACGGGAAGGTACAATTCCCCATTCCCCCGAATGATGGCTAATTGTCCTTCCCTGCAGTCTTGGGACTGGAAGTTAATTATTACTCATAGTCGACTGATGAGTAATCATTTTATTTCCCGTTTGAATTATGTAAGCTTTGCATGCTTTCTAGGCATTTTAGACATTTGTTTTTTTGAGCTTCTGGATTCTTTTGTTCCTGCTTGCAAGACGACCAACATGGGTGGCGAGAGTTGTAGGGTGGAGCCGATGAGTAGCGAATAGTTAAGGAATAATTTGAAGCTCTGGAAGAAGTTGGAAAAGGGTGGCATTACTATTTTCATTGAGAAACTGCATGGCTAGGATCCATAGGTTACTAGGGTTTTTTCCAAAGATTGGAAGGATGGTGAGATAAACTTGTTTGGCAGACAAGTGGTCATCAATGAACAGTTAGTTGCTAAGATTATGGTCCTCTCTACGGAGGGTATCAAGTTCTATAGGGACATAAAGCTTTCTGACGAGGCGGTCAACAAATTTCCAAAGTTGGATGTTGAGAGGGAAGATTTGTGAAGGACTTCCAAAAGCTATTATGATCGTACAGGATTGTCTCGCACTAGAGGAGGGTCTTGAACGTGCTGATGGAGTATGTCACTCTAGATGATCGTTATACCAGAGTGTTTGGGTATCATTTCATCCTCCTTAACCACTTCAGGCATCATGTCAGGGTTTCATTTCCTTTTTATCTCGCCTCTTCTCTGAATGCTAGTTTGAAAAGCCATAGACATAACCCTACTAGGCATTCCATTCTTCACGAAGGATTTCTTGTCCTTATTTATGATCATTTTAAAGCCATGCCAACTCTACCACACCAGACTCCTTCGTCTAAGGAAAGGGTTGCTGGTAAAGGGAAAGGGAAATCTAGTGATTCTCCTCAGAAGAAGGGTAAGAGAAAGGTTTCATAGGACCCCTCCTATGATGAGAATGACAAGGAATTGCAATCGAATTCATTGTCTGAGTACTCCAGGTACCCTACTACCGACAAAGAAGAGAGGCCCCAATTTCCAATGGATCTCAAGGCGGAGGATCACTATTTCAAGGAGGAATGAGATTTTCCTACTGATATTCTTGCTATAGCCCACAATGGGTCTATGGACTTTTTCAGGTTAATGAGATGGTTTTTCTTTGAAATTAAGGAGATTAACCTAAACTAGAGAGCCATGAGTAGTAAAATGGAGAAAGTTGATGACAATAAAGACAAAGGTAGTGGTAGTGGTAGGGCCACTAATTTATGGACGGGGGAAGAGAAGAAGTATATGGTTGAGTGCCTCAAGAAAACTATTGATGAGTTACAGGATATCAAAAGCAACCATGAAGGCAAGCAGGCTGAGATGGAGGAGCAGCTGAGGAATATCAAAAACTCTCTCTACAAAGTGTTGGCTATGTTCCATAAGATTTTAAAATCCACTGTTGAGACCATGAATACCATGGTGGAGAATTTAGAAAATGCTCATCATGTTAAAACTATTGTGTTTCTTGATTTGGACAAAGAGGAAGGGCAGCCAGATAGTGGGGGACCGAGCAACAGGACCGGAGCGAATTTGAAAAGGAAGGCAGACCAGGCTTTAGTGAACATCTAGGAGATCAAGAAGTCTACACTTAATATGAACAGATTGGAGCAGGAGGCGGCGAAGATCCTTAAGAATCTCGCCTAATGATTGGTTGTTTTGTGGTTTTTTGTCAGTTTTTTGTTGTGTTGCCTTGGTTTCCACTGTTTTCTTCTTAGTGGGCAGCGTTTTGTTTTTTGTTTAGGCTTTGTTAATGTTCCATCTTTTGCTATCTTACTGTTAAGGATTTCAGGATCCCTTCAAAACTTGTTTGTTCCATAATAAAAAACTTAGGGTTAGATTTCAATTAGGTTTAGGGTTACGATTAAGGTCACTTTGAGTTAGAGTTAGATTTAGAGTTAGTGTTCAATTTAGATTAGGGTTTAATAAGGGTTTAGGTTAGAGCTCAATTAAATTTAGGGTTAGTGTTAGGGTTCAATTATGGTAAGGGTTTACTTAGGGTTAAGGTTCAATTAGAGTTAGGATTAGGATTAGAGTTCAATTAGGGGTAGAGTTAGGGTTAGGATAAGGGTTCAATTATATTAAGGTTAAATTTAGGGTTTAATTAGGATCAAAGTTCAATTTGAGTTAGGGTTAGGTCTAAGGTTTAACTAGGGTTAGGGTTAGGGTTCAATTAGGGTTATAGGAGAAATCTTCAAGTTAATGTTAAAAGTAAATTACAATTAGGTTCAAATAGGATTAAGGTTAGGGTTCAATTAGCGTTTGATTAGGGTTAGGATTAGAGTTTAAATTGTATTAGAATTAGGGTTAGAATCAAGGTTTGATTAGGTTAGGGTGAGAATTTAATTAGGATAAGGTTCAATTAGGGTTAGGGTTAGAGCTAGGATTCATATAAGGTTAGGGTTAGCGTTTAACTAGGATTATAAGATAAATATTAGATTAGTGTTAGGGTTAAGATTAAATTAGTGTTAGATTTCAATTAGGTTTAGCATTAGGGTTACAATTAAGGTTCACTTAGGTTAGGGTTAGGAATATAGTTCAATTAGTCTTAGAATTAAGGTTAGAATCAAGATTCAACTAGGTTATGGTGACAATTTAATTAGGATTAGGGTTTGATTAGGGCTAGGGTTATAGCTAAGGTTCATTTAGGGTTAGGGTTAGGGCTCAATCAAGGTTAGAAGATAAATCTTTGGGTTAGTGTTAGGGTTAGGGTTAACTTTGGGTTAAGTTTCAATTAGGTCTAGGGTTAGGATTAAGGTCACCTAGAGTTAGGGTTAGAGTTATGATTTTAGCTTTAACCATAACTATAATTCTAACCCTAACCCTAATTCTATATCTAATTGTAACCCTAACCTTAACCCTAACCCTAAACCTAAGTCTAATCATATTGTAATTATAACCCTAACCCTAACTTTAACCTTGATCCTAACCTTAACCATAAACCTAACCATAATTTTATCTCGAATTGGAACCCTAACCTCAACCCTAATTACAACCTTAATCCTAAACCTAACTCTAATAGTAACCATAACCCTAACCCTAATTCTATCTCTAACCATAATCGTAACCCTAATCATAAACCTAACCCTAACCTTAACTATAATATTAACCCTAAACCTAACCCTAATTCTATATCTAACTATAACCCTAATTATAAACTTAACACTAAACCTAAACGTAACCATAATTCTAACCTTAATTCTATCTCTAACCCTAACCCTAACTCTAATCTTAACCCTAACCCTAACCTTATCCCCAACCCTAACTCTAATTCAAACACTAACCTAACCCTAACCAATATTTTATTCTAACTCTAACCCTAACCCTAACATTATCCTCAACTCATACTCTAATTGCAACCCTAATTCTAGCTCTATTTCTATCTCTAACCCTAACCCTAACCCTAACCCTAACCTTATCCCCAACCCTAACCATAACCCTAACCCTAATCCTAACCCTAATACTAACCCAAACCTTGACATTGGCCCTAACCATATCGCTAATCCTAATTCTATCTCTAACCCTAATTATAGAACCCTAACCCTAATCATAATTGTAATCGTAATTATAATCATAATTGTAACCCACACCCTAACACTAACCCTAACCTTAACCATAACCTATTGCTAACCCTAATTCTATCTCTAACCTTATCTCTAACCCTAATTCTATTTGTAACCCTAACCCTACTTGTAATCCTAATTTATTTATAACCCTCACCCTAACCATAAATTGAAACCAACCTCTAAACCTAACCCTATCCCTAACCCTTATACTGACCCTAACTCCAATTCTAACCCTAACCCCAATTCTAATTCTAACCCTAACCCCAATCCTTATCCTAACATTATCCCTAACCCTAACTCTAATTCTAACCCTAACCCTATCCCCAACCCTTACTCTAATTTTGGCTCTAACCTTAACCCTACCCCTAAGATTAATCATAATCCTATTCCTAACCGTAATTCATTTAATATTTTACATGTTGTGTTGCGAATGCTACTATATAAATAGGCCAACCATAGTCATTGTATTATTACTAGCATATATATATTTAATAATATATAAAAATACATCGAGAGATATCCTTCTCGAGGTGCCTATTTTTTTAATTAGTTTCTCACATAAAAGTGCAATAGGCGCCTCAAGAAGGATATCTCTCAACATATTTTTATATATTATTAAATATATACATGCTAGTAATAATACAATGACATGCAGTACCAAGTTTTTTTCTTTGACAACATCATGTACAAATAGCAATAATACATTTTCAAGAGAAATCAAGTTATTGTCTCTGATAAATCGAGTCTTTGATATTTATTAGCTACAAGAGGGAGAGCATCACTAGAGTGCTTTTCCTCCAACCATAGATCAACAGTCCTCCACATACCTTCAATCAAGAAGTGGTCCTACCCTTCACGAGGATATCAAATCAAGTGAATCTTCATGATCACCATGCCATTCGAGAACTAGTGAGGTGTTCTAAATACAAACATTTTGTCATACAAATGTAGACACCCTTTAGCTAAGTATGACTTATATAGGTGATTTGTAATAAACAAACACTATTGAGTCAACAACGTAAGCAGTGATTTTGTATTATTTTGGCCAAACATTTAATAATAAAATAAACACGTTTCAAAAATGATAACATTCACACACCTCTTCCTTAAACTGGTTATCAACAAAATTAATTTCACATTCAAGTTTTTAAATTGGTCTTGATAAACAAAAATATATCCATACTTATCAAAGATGTAACTTATAGTCCACGAGCATTTTTAATTCATCCCTTTAATATTTAAATATGTAAAAACCATACATTCATCTTTTTATTTTAAGATTAGACATTGCTATCTAGTTTTTGATAAATATTCTATTTCAAATAAGAACATAAGTTTTTTATATATTTGTACATACATACATACATGCATACATACATATAGATTATGATTCTACCAAACAATATAATAACACAAGTAATGGTACTCATATCAACATATATGTATACATTCTATATACATAGGTACTTGTAAGAGTACATAAACATCCTAATTAATATTATCACAAATAAATTTATTCAAAACACAACACAATTCAAACAATGCATTCATGGGAAACAAGTTCTTTGGCTTTTGACCTATATATATAATCAACAATTTGTTATGTTTCCACAAAACATGCAAACCTATTCATAGTCACGATAATTGTAGACAACTAAAAATGTATAACACATTCTTATAATTCATCATTTCCCATCATCATCATCATCATCATCACTCTTTTTAGGACACAACTAATCTCCTCACAAAAATGCATGTCATAGGCATGATAACATACAAAAATACATAAAAAAACATACATAGAAACATACAAAACATGATGGGATGGCGTAGTGCAGGGCCCACCAAGATGGGGAGTAAAAGTGACAAAATTGGAAGACGAGAGGAAACGTTATGGCAACAAAAATGAGGAGATAATGACATGTCAGGTCATTTTCTCGCATTTTTCCGACCGTCAATGTAGTGGCAGGAGTTCAACCACAAAACTCACTAGCTTGGTGGGTTGCGAGAGAAGCTAAATTGTTGTTAATGAATTTTGTGCACTTGTAGGAATTGGAGGCTGACACCAATAAGATTGAGTTGGAGGTGAGGGGTGATTAACCAATTGGATGTTACTTGTAAATGGTTTGAAAATAGTATGTGGGTTGCAAGTTTCATAACACCCAGTGTTTTGCAACCTTCAATTTTTTTAACAGTATGAATGTATTGAAAACATTTTATTATTTAGACAATACAAATGTAATGAAAGGAACCTTCAAAATTTATAATGACTCTTACTTAGAGTTAAAATTATATTTCAATTTCCTCATATGATTGAAAAATGCACAAAATAATTGTAGATTGGAAAACACAATGTGGGTTGTCAGTTATTTGATTAGATGCATGTTTAAATGTAAAGGGTTGTCTCATAGGGAGGAGTTGCATGATCATAGGGTCCCTTGTCTGAAGAATGAAGAGGCACATGACATTTTGAAACATGATTATCTGGGAATGGTAGAGTATCAAGATCTCCATATATCTCCCAAATTTTAGTCCAAAGAGTATGAGGACAATCGAAATGATCAATAACTTTCAAAATGTCATCATCAACATGCATTGCAATAACCTCTAAAATATCATACCTTTTGCAACTACAGGGAAATTTTTGTATACCTTTATCTGGAGGGGAACAAAACCATACAAATGTGGCAAAAATTGAAGTGATTGAAGATGGTTTATGATGCAATCTCTCGATTGTTTATAGTTTCCCCTTTCCAACATAATCAAAGAAGGATGAAATGAAAACCCCATAATGAACTATGATAGATTTCCAAAATTACCAAGACATTGACCTTCAACAACAATTAGAAACTCCCAAATTTGAAAAAACAATTGAAAATAAAGTCCCCCCCACCCCACAAACATAACTTCTCTAGGAGACATGATGTCCAAGTTATGAAGTAGAAAGCAAATATGCAAAATTCTGAATAAATTATACTTGGGGTTGATTTTGAAATAAGTACATGAACCAAATGAAAGAGCTACTGAATACCTTCTAAATGCAACTTGAATCACCAAAATTGGAGAAATTGGAAAAAAAGTTATGAGCTCGGAGGTCCAAAGGGGAGATCTAACTTTTGTTGCCAATAATTTGTACCTATAGCAAAATTTTGCAAAACGACTCGCACCATTGCAAAGTACACAGAAAGATATTTCTGTCAATATCTCATTTGCAAAATTTTGAGATCATGGTAAAAAGTTATGCAAAATTGAAAAATGACCTATTTTAGGAACTTGGGGGCTAACCAGGTACATTGCAAGACTAAGTTGGATAAAAAATCCAGCTCCTGGGCTCTAAAAACATGGTCATCCATGTGACCTCTAGAGAAAGTGGAAAAAAAAAATGTGCCACCCTCGATGGTGCACTGGTGGACATTAGGGGTGGAGGTGAGCACCGTTGGTGGTGGAGGGAGGCACCACCAAGGAGTTGAGCATCTGTCGTTTACCTGCTGCTAAGAATCATCCAACGAGTGTTTTAAAAAGGTCGATGGACTAAGTCAAAGGGATGTCGAATGAAGTGGTCGATAAATGCTACAAGGAGCCGACAATGACTGACCAAACCTGCCAAATGTTAATGTTGTAGACCAAGGGAGCCAACGGTACAATCAACTCAAAAACCAACAATAGAAAACCACAGAGAGTTTTTGTGTGAAAAAAACTTTAAAACAAAGTTTTAATATTTAAAAATTGTGGAATGAAAATTGAATGTCGACAACATGTGTAGATTTGTCAATAGATTGGCATTTATGACAGGTCAATAGAATATGTCTGCCGAAATTTGTATGAAAAAACCAAAATATATTTTATAAAATTTGGCCCGAAATATGTTCTATAATTTTTTTTCTCGACAATATAATTTTTCACAAAACATATAAAAATTAAGAACTTTTTCATTTGGAAAATTAAATCGTACTCTGGTGGGCCGTACAACCTTCCTAGGTAATTGTTTTTTGCCTCAGGAACAAGTGATGTCAAACACATGTGTATTTTAAATAGTTCTTTGTCTCTCAGGCCTTCTGAAGACGATGTCAAGAGGTCTAATTGGGGTGAAAATGCACCAAAAGCTTTGCTACCTCCAGATCTTGCAAATATTCAAATTTGTTGTGTGGTCTCACAACATGCCCCAAGAATGTAAGGATTGGAGACCCAAGAAAAAAATAATTCTTATGGTAGGCGTTGGTTGGCAAAGGATCACTGGAATCAAATGTTAAAGTGGAAATCTTTGAAATAATTCATGATTTGAGAGTACCGGGTGTTGAATATACCGGGTATTGGGAAGTCAGGTTGGTTGGAATGTTAATGCAAAGTTTGGTAAGTTGTTGCGATCCAGGAGTAAAGGTCTGGGAGTTGTGAAGGTTCTGGTGGTAATTGGGATCTGGGTAATTTTTGTTCTGGTAAAGCTGAAGTATGTCAAGTACCCAATAAAAGACGTGTTGGTGTTGAAGTGTTAAAGTTGGTTGTTAATTTTTCTTGAATGCCTAAAATGTCTAGTAGTCCGCCTAAAGTGATAATTACACAAGAATACATTAGAAGTGTGTTATTTATGACTTGTTTTAAAAGCTGATTTATTAATGGTTTTATTTTAATGAGAGTTTTATTAATATTTTTTAAAAGGGATTGATATATGGAATTTTATGTGTAGGAGAAATAGGTTGTTGGACTATGTTTCGGTATGGACGGTCCGACAAACTTGGGTTGCAAGTAGATCTGATGATGTTACCAGGTTTGGTGGTGCACTTTGAAGGCTCATGCGGGAAAAAAATTTGTCACAAAGAAACACCAATAACCGGGGATCCTGGTATTACGCATATGGCGAAGGAGGGTGCCTAGCTCCGGGGTGATTTACTTCTAGGTGTTTTAAGCCCTAGCTCGAACTTGAATGTAGGAAAAAAATCACTAGTGGATTTGAATAACTACTTCCACCTGATCTCCCTGAATATCCAGCAGAGGAAGTTCCTACATTTTGTTTGACAAATCTTCTTGATTTGGTTTGATCTCCTAATCGAATTTTAAAGACATAAGTCCAAAAGTTTCAAAGTGTTGAAGAAGGTCAAAATCTATTGACTTATTCAGAAGTTCTTTTGCTAGTTGTCATGTGCCATGTGCCTTGCTATGATTTTCCCCTTGGATTCCATCTCATGTGTGGATTGGATTTATTGAGTGTCTTGTTATTATAAAAGGTCAAGAGATGTATCATTTTAAGTTAAGTTCAAAATTTGTGGATGTTGGAGAACCAATTTTTTTTCGAGTTTTGTTCTTTTTCCTGTTTTCTATTCCATTCCAGACTAAAAACTTGTATGTTTCTTTAGAAGTTAGCTAATATCAAAGCTATTCTTGATATGAAATCTTATGTAGCTAATTATTTGTTCCTATCAGACAAGACAGTGTGATGTGTTGTTTAAGGGTGCATATTGACACTAGTCGGTGGCAAAATAATCCCCCTTTCTTTAAACTATTGTATCATTTTGTGCTTAGTTGTGAAGTAATCTAGTGATGTATGGAATGGTTTGCTCTAGTTTGGTTATTTCTTGAGGCATGTGTGGATAATGCCTGGGAGAACTTTTACTTTTCAATAATTTTTTATGCTTTATTTTAGAATAGATGTTTTATATTCCAAAAAATGATAAATGCATGGAGTTTTATTATAAATCTTTCAATTCCATGAAATTGTTGAATGCTTAATGCTAAATCTACTTAAATGTATGCAAGTTATTTGAGTTTTATGAAATATTGTTGTAAATCCTTTGATTTCATGAAGTTATTTAATGACCAGATTGAGATTATGTTCATATCTCTATGATACCATCCAATCTTTAACGATTGTTTATCCCTCGTGTTTAACAACAATATCACAATGAACTTTGAGTGAACCTAGTGCACCAAGACTTGACATAAATGACCCTTGGGATCACATCGAGTTTTCCTTAGATTTAGGCTTCTCAATGGAGTCTTTCAAGAAAGGTAGGTTCCTGTGGTACTTCTGTGAGAATTTATCTGTCTGTTGGTGTGTGAGTAACATCCACGTCAATAGGAGTGGCGCTAGAAGGAGGGCCTCCCTTTGGTATTTTGGGTTGATATTGTTGTCCCGATCGTGAAGTCAAAAATTGCTTGTGAGGTGGAAGCCTAAGCAACTTTGTAATGGAGAGTAAAAAAGAAATTGATAAGCTCTAGAAAATCCTTAATCGGAGGATTTATCCCTTAAGTCTATTCACTTTTGGTAGGGTTACCGAGTGTAGGATTCATGATACAACTGATCATAGTGAACTTGAATGTAAATTTTTTCTAACTAGGGTAAGTTTGGCTACTCATAAAGTAATTTTGTTAATAGAGGTGTCCCTAACCGCAAGAAGAAAGGAACCATTGCTAGAAGGAGGTTTGAATTTTAAGAAAATTCCTAACCCTAGCGAAATTTGAAATATTGGTGGTTTAACTATTAGACCAAACGGATTCACTAACCCTAATTGTTATGAAAAGATTCTAAAAAATTTACACGAAAAGAAGCAAAGTCATCAAGATAAGGAAATATCACATTTTAAGTGTGAATTTAAAAGGAATGAGTCACTGGTATTCACACATGTGGAAGATGATAACGAGAAGAAAGATCGGATGAAACGAGTGAGAGATGCATGCTTTTCGCCCCTAATTGTGAATCCACAACCTAAAAGGGAAGAGATTCTTGACTTTACACAAAATATATAGCATCAAGTTTTTACTTTCTCTCTTTCTGATAATTGTGCAAATTGTATTAAGATCTGGCCTAATGAAATGAGTAGTGATGTTGAGATTAAAGATAAGACATAGAATTGAAGAAATCTTGGAGAGGAAGGAAATCAATAAATAAATACAGTCATTCATGGAGCAGAGCAAAATGAAATAGAAAACCATGAATGAGGACTAAAAGAAGGTACAAGACCAACAAGATGGCAAAGGTGTGTGCAATCGACCGTTAATGAGGTCATTTCCATACATTTTAGCCAGAATATTGGTAAGTATGTGTTTGAATTTTCGTTTATTAAACACATAAAATTTCAAACGATTCATTATTGTAGTAGGTTATCTGAAGGTTATTCAAGTGAATTTAAAGATAAACTTGCTAAGATTCAAAAAAAGAGCATTATGAAGTTAGTGGTAGAAATTAGGGTGAGTTGCTTAATTAGGGTTAGTCATTTGATTAGGGTAATTTTTAGTTAGTTAGGTTAATATTCTTTAGTAGGGTTTTTTCTTGCTTTCTGGTTTTGTTTCCAACATTAACAAATTCTTCTTAAGCTAAAACACATGATGATTGAATTCTTAAACATTGCACTAAAAATTGGAAAAGGTAAAACCATTTGAAATAAATACACACTTGAGTACATAAAAGCAAAATTTTTATTATATTTTGTATTACATGGAACATACAAAATTCTCATCATAAGGTGAAAGTAGAAAAGAGAAACAAAGGAGCTGTGCTGGAACAATGGGTAGGTTGGTCAACCAATTTGGGATGCTTCATCCATAAGGAGTGTGTACCCTAGGTAAGCGTTGTCCCTATGGTCGTCAAGGTTGGGGGTATGCAAAGTAGTAAGGAAGGGCAGAAAATGAACTACTTCCCCTTGTTCCAGAAATCGTAGAATGTCATCAGTATTAGGGATTCCCATGGCCGAATGAGCAACAAAGAGAACATGGTTGAAATTCCCCAGGTCGCACTATCATCACTGCCACATAATGAAATTCAACTATTGAGAGGCCGAGGTCCAAAAGAGAAGCTACAAACCATGAAGCCAGGTTTGAATTCAGCTTGTAATATGCCCTAGAATTAACGAAAGTTTCCCTGAGAACCATGCATAGGAGTCCAAAGGAAGAACACTTTTCCAAGCCTCTGGGTCGTAATTTGACTAAGAAAGCCATTCTGGTGACGAAAACAAGTGAGGCAAATGGGAGTATCCATAGCTTGGAAACAAGAAAGCACAAGTAGAGAAAAGAGAAAATTAAAGAAATTGAAGATAGAAGTGAGGAATTTTAAGGAAAGTGTTGAATTTATAAAAAGCCAAGGCCATTTTCAATTTGTAGATGACACTAAGATCATGTGGCCTCAAATATCATAAATGAAGCCAATACATAGTCATAAGTAGTGACATGACACATGATAAAAAACAATCTTACATTCACATTGTATAAAACAACTCAGAGAGTGGCACTTAGGAATAGTCTCTATATTACAAGCCTTGAAAGCAATACATCTAGCTCTAAGGCTTACAAACACATATTTAGGAAAGAATCAACCTTTGAATGTATGTTTAGACCAAGTTTGTGCTACTAATAAGAAGAAATCCCTCACACCTCTTCTCAAACATATAAACCAAAAAATAGTTAGGAAAACAAATTATATTTCCATGAGTGCAATTTGCAGAGCAAAGGAAAATTTTAAATTCCAACTTTTTGTAGTACTTCTCTATGGATTACAATTCCTAAACATTTAGTTTAGCAAGTATAAATCACGATATAGTATATGAAACAAACATTCTCAGCCTTGGCCCTTTGGAAGGCTTCTTGAACTGACAATCAATTCAAATTTGTCATTATGGAAAACAATACACACAACAAGAACAATATGTTGTCGCTAGTCACATGAAAATTACATGGAAAACATGTTTTGTGCAACTTCTGCAATCTTTATTGGCTTTCTTAAATGCCCACGGTAAAGCTCCCAATTTTGATTGACAGAAACATTCAAGGTCACTTACACGAAATGGGGAGATCATAAATGAAAGAAAGGGAATGCATGTGAATGGAATTAGTACCATCATACAAAAAAGAAAAACTTTTACCTCTATACCAGAGTTATTCAAATTTTAATTAGACTGCTTCCCAAGTCTAGGCTGCGACAGAAAACTACAACAAATCTACAATGGGCTCTGGACAATAGTTCACAATGACCATCAATGCAACATGAGAAAGGATTCAAATTAATTGATCCTATTATCAGAGATGGATTTGGAAAATAGGCTTCTATTTGATATTTCATCTAATGGGATGCATTGTATAAAGCTAGTGAATCACATCTCCTTTAGTGTTCCAATTATTTCGTTTTTGGCTTTTCATCCACTGAAAGTAATTGTATTAATATTAAAGATCAAAACTACTAAACCAACAAGATGAGATCAAGTTGTACACTAACGAGGTATTTCTAGCCGAGCTCCAAGTTCAAACCATTGTAAGACACGTTCTGTAAAATTTGGGTGCAATGTACAAGATTAGGCCAGGTGCATGTTTTGGGTGAATTTGATAGGAAAAATGCCCCTCCAAGATAAATGGATAGTATTGGACATGACAATCTAAGATTAAGGTTTCCAATAAAGTGGTAATTCACAAATTAAAATACATAGTCCAACATAGTAATAAGCACTCAACTACAACCAATGATAAACGATGATTTAAAAAGAAAACTAAGAATGCCTATACGTTAACTCAAACTAGAGTATCCAAGAAGCTCCAAGCTTCTTGAAAACACTTCAAAGATCGATCATCTGATACTGACAAGCCACAAACTGTGGGAAACCAAACCCTTTTATGATGATTAACTCCCCAGTACAGGGTGCACAAGATGACATAAAGGCCAATTACCTGAGAATGTAGGATTAGACCATAGTCCATCCTGAGCTAGATACAATTTGTTTTGGATTTTCTTACATAATAAACTATCTAGAACTTTGGAATTCATATATTACAAGTATAAATTTTACAAAATGGCATATCTGACCCCACATAATTTTAATTCTCACCCCACTAAATACATAGCTAAATTCAATAGAATATAGATCTCATATATCAATTAAACATTGAAAAAATAAATATAGTTACCAAGATAGAGAACCAAATTCAGATGAACACTCAGAGAAGAAGAGGCATGTCTATGAAAAGAGCCAAACTCTAGCTTCTAGGACTCTTGTGTCTCATACAAGTATTTTAGTTAACAAACAAGATATACCAAAAAGCAAAACCATATATATTAAAGTGGATAATTCACATCTGTGTTAGAATTTTGAATATCTTATAGCAAAGATCCTTGGACTAAAACCAATTAAAATCTCTTGCTCTCAAATCTGGAAAAGAATATAGAACTACAAACTTGGCAGCCATTAGCAAACAACAAATAGTAATAACTTCTGCATACCAATAAAAAATAATGATTCTATCATTGTTGTTGCTTAAGGGCCTTGATCTTCAATCGATACCTTGGAAACCTGGGCACACCCTGACTAGGACCCATGCCAAAGTGGCCACTGTTTGTAGCTGTAGGGCCATCATCATAAATATTTACCACGACAGTTGCAACTATAACATCTGACAAAAATACCCCTTCCTTAATCCTTGATGAATGCCCATACCTTGTTCCAAAGCTCCCATCCTGGCACAAGCAGGCAGGATGCTAGGAAAAGTTGTGGAATTTGGCCTTAAATCGGCCAATTGAATTTGCTTGAATGTTTGTAAAGATTTTTTTGGTAGAATGTTTTAATTTTGCAGTTCATTTTCTTACCACACTGTCTTGTCTTCCTGCATTATCTTTCAAACAATATCTTTAACGAATTCATTTTTCTGTTTCAATGCATCCGTCTATTCACAAGTCTTATATAAATGGATGGCATGACTGAAGCTTCAACCCTAAGAGTGTCATGTGTTTCTAATATATTAAGAGTTGGGCTCCAAATGTGAATTGTGGCAATATTTTGGCTTAGTTTGAAAGATTGGCACTGGTCTATTTCCACTGTGATTTTCCTAGACAGAGAGAGGTCCTAGATGGCTCAAGAGACAATTGAATACTTAATTGTGTTGAACTGTTGATTATGTTGTCATTCTTCATTGATGTGCCACAATTTTTCCTCTGGATAGACTTTGTTGACATTCCTATCAACCCTCTTATCTTGGTTGCTAAAAGTAGCTAATCTGTGGTCATAGAGTTACTTTGGAAAATCAGAGTAGATAATGTCGACAATTGTGGGCTGACGGTAAATTGGCAGGGTGGATGGGAATATATATTGGTTACTTTGGTATGCTTTTGATTTGTCAGCCAAGGGCTAGAAGAATCATGTGCTGAAGTATAGCACCTAATGCGGTGGATACAGTCATCAACTTCTGTCTCATAAAGTGGGGTTGGACTTAGTGTCCTTAACATATTAGAGAAGTTGCTTCTGACTTTCATGATATTCTTTGTTTGGCCAAAGTAGCTTTGAAGCATATCCTGTCATTTCAAGGTCATCTCAAAGCTACCCTCAATCACATTGGTGGGCATGCTCTGAAATTCGAATTACAAATACTTTTTTGGCATCAAGTTTGCATACTACTTTATATGAATGTACGGAATAATTCCTTTACTCTTTGATTCCTATTATTAGATTTACTAGTTCATATTGAATTTTCCTTCCCTTAGTCATTATAGTGATAAATTTCCCCTTTTGCCACTAGACCATAGCCTATACGGAGTGCACATTGACTCGGTGACTCCAATACTTTATAGACTGTAACATAATGTTATCTTCATTTTTGCTGATCATTGATTGCAGGACACTCAATAGACTATAGGTCAATAGCAACTTCCACTTAGGAAAAAGACCAAACTGTACAACAAATATTATATCATATAGACCAATTTACTGTTAAGTTACTGCTTAGAAGCATATCATCTAATGTTATAAGTTATAACTATGATGGATTGTGTTTAGGTTTAAAAGAAAAAAATCCATAAATTCTAAAAATTACCAAAGATATTTCACATTGCTCATTGCCATGTTTTGACTTCTAATTATTTGGCTGCTGAGTTATCAACCATTTTTTTATATCGGTTAAAACTGCAGATAGCTTCTAAAAGTTCCATGCATATCAAAATCACGGTAATGATCAACAATATACAGAAACTATTATATAAGCAACAGCTATTCTTCAATAATTAGAGTGTTGAAATCAACACCCACTTTGAATGCCATGCCATGTATGGTGTTGTACATGTTCTTGATATATTGGAAATTGTCTTGTTAGAATTTGTCTTCTTTCTAAGTGTCATAATAGGCAAACAACTTAACAATTTGATCTCCACAATTTTTCAAATTACCTATAAAATTATTGTTGAGGAAGACATGCACATCATAATCGTGAGATCCAATAGCAAGAAATGGTGAAACGTTACTCCTTAAAAAGGAATCATCTTCATTGACATCAACACTACAATTAAGAGTTAGGAAATGAAATTTTATGTTCAGCACAAAACATTAACTGAATAATATGAAAACTCAAAACAAAAATGTTATGCGCAAACATGTTTTAAGCCACCATCAAATGCACATCAAATCATACCTTAAAAAAAACAGTAAAAGTCATATTTGAAAGTATTTATTATTTTCCATGCACCAGATAAGTTTTTCTTAGAAATACTACAAATAGTGAATTTCAATGTGCTAACAATTCCCCCCTCTTATTGCATCCTCCTCTATTTTCCTTTTGTTGGCAATGACCTACTATGAATATATATAAGATTCTCTTCATCACTATTCAATTGACCTTTGAGCCATGTAGTAACTTGTGAAAGTTTTCTCTCTAAATTTTTGAGATTTATTTTCCATTGAGTTGCAACATCTTTAACAGATTATTTGATCATATGAACTCCTCTGAGATACTGATCATACATCCACAACATCAGAGAAGGAGCCAAATCATGTTTTGTTGGTTGGGATCCAAAACAAGATAAATACAATATGAGATTACTGTAAAATTCCATTGTATTCGCTATTGTAGGTTAAACTACTAGCATAGTTTTTGTATATATTATTTCTCGAGATTCACAATTATTTATCTCAATGTGCTTTTATATTTAGTGTTTTTAATTTTCTGATTTCAGTTGTGTCCATGTTTTTCAATATGCTTGTATATGTAGGAAGCGTCCAAGCATTCTTAGCTTTTTCTCACTGTAATACTCTTTTTATGGCCTAGACTACTGTTAACAAGAAAAGGGATTCACTCTATCCTATTTTGGAAATGACTTAATTTGATGGAAAAAGCTATCAATGAGGTTTAAGGTTTGTGGAAGAACCAAGTTTCTGATGTCCATGGAAATAAGAAAAAAATAGGCCTTGATAAAAGGCCATTTTCAGTTTGCAGATGACACTAAGACCATGTGGCCTCAAATATCATAAATGAAGCCAATACATAGTCATAAGTAGTGACACGACACATGATAAAAGACAACCATACATTCACATATGTATAAAACAACTCAGAGAGTGACGCTTAGGAATAGTCTCTATATTACAAGCCTTGAAAGCAATACATATAGCTCCAAGGCTTACAAACACATATTTAGGAAAGAATCAACCTTTGAATGTGTGTTCAGACCAAGTCTGCGCTACTAATTAGAAGAAATCCCTCGCACCTCTTCTCAAACGTATAAACCAAAAAATAGTTAGGAAAACAAATTATATTTCCCTGAGTGCAATTTGCAGAGCAAAGGAAAATTTTAAATTCCAACTTTATGTACTTCTCTATGGATTACAATTCCTAAACATTTAGTTTAACAAGTAGAAATCCAGATATAGTATATGAAACAAACATTCCCAGCCCTGGTCCTTTGGAAGGCTTCTTGAACTGACAATCAATTCAAATTTGTCATTATGGCAAACAATACACACAACAAGAACAATATGTTGTCGCTAGTCACATGAAAATTACATGGAAAACATATTCTATGCAACTTCTGCAATCTTTACTGGCTTTCTTAAATGCCCACGGTAAAGCTCCCGATTTTGATTGATAGAAACATTCATGGTCACTTACACGAAAAGGGGAGATCATAAATGAAAGAAAGGGAATGCATGTGAATGGAATTAGTACCATCATACAACAAAGAAAAACTTTTACCTCTAGACCGGAGTTATTCAAATTTTAATTAGACTGCTTCCCAAGTCTAGGCTGCGGCAGAAAACTACAACAAATCTACAATGGGCTCTGGACAATAGTTCACAATGACCATCAATGCAACATGAGAAAGGATTCAAATTAATTGAGCCTGTTATTAGAGATTGATTTGGAAAATAGGCTTCTATTTGATATTTCATCTAATGGGATGCACTGTATAAAGCTAGTGAATCACATCTCCTTCTAGGATAACTGTTCCGTGTTTGTAGAAGTTATGGCAGATTCTTTAGTGTTCCAATTATTCTATTTTTGGCTTTTCATTCTTTGAAAGTAATTGTATTAATATTAAAGATCAAAACTATTGAACCAACAAGATGAGATCAAGTAGTACACTAACGGGGTATTTCTGGCCGAGCTCCGGGTTCAAACCCTAGTAAGACATGTTCTGTAAAATTTGGGTGCAACGTACACGATTAGGCCAGGTGCATGTTTTGGGTGAATTTGATAGAAAAGATGCCCCTCCAACATAAATGTATTGTATTGGACATGACAATCTAAGATTAAGGTTTCTAGTAAAGTGGTAATTCACAAATTAAAATACAGAGTCCAACAAAGTAATAAGTACTCGACTACAACCAATGATAGATGATTATTCAAGAAAAAACTAGGAGTGCTATACATTAACTCAAACCATAGTATCCAAGAAGCTCCAAGCTTCTTGAAAACACTTCAAATATCGATCATCTGATATCGACAAGCCACAAACTGTGGGAAACCAAACCCTTTTATGATGATTAACTCCCCAACACAGGGTGCACGAGATGACATAAAGGCCAACTACCTGAGAATGCAGGATTAGACCACAGTCCATCCTGAGCTGGATATAATTTGTTTCGGTATTCTGTTCTTGCCATATTTAAAAATATGTTCTTTAGGATCATTCCTCTACATAGTTCTAGGGGTAGGCTATTGCATAGTACAAGGGGTAGGGTAAAAGGGACTAAAGACAACCCTTGTGCAAGAACAACAACCGCTGCCATGGAAAATAACACATTGTTCTGTATATCATTGGGCTTTACATATACTTCTTGTATTTCATTGGAGCTGTGCCATATTGACAATATCTGAGATGAAGAAATCTTTATTAACACAATAGATTTTATTAATATTTGCAGTTAATATTTTCAAATAAAACATGAGTTTAGGCTTCAGATACTTTCTTTCTTCTATTTGGTCCCACAACTAACATGTTTTCTTTTTTGGTCAAATCATTGTGCAAATACAAGTAGAATATTTCATAACAGATACCATAGTTTTCAAATTTGAAAAATTCAATCCGATCCAAAGGCCAAAATAATAGGAGATCCAGAATGTTCAAAAAGATTCAGTGAAATATCTGAAGCAATTGGAAAATCCATACCAAAATAGATTTGTTAACAATGCTTAACTTCCTTTTATTGCATTCTTGGTTCAATTCATCAGCTTCTTTCCACTTGTGCGATATGATTTTCACATATGAACTTTGATGTGAAAATACGATTTGACTTGGTTTAAATAGGAAAGTCCAAAACAATACATGTAGGCATAATGTCTATAGAAGATGATAATTTTATTTTTCATAGAATTGAATCATATTCTTAAAATGATGATTCCCAATAAAAAAAACAATCCTCCAACTGATTCTAATGTGGAAACAATAAAAAAAATATTATAAGGAGTGTTCTGCTTCTGTCATATCATTTGACCAAGAGCATTATTGATGTTGTCAGAACTGAACTTGTGACCAAGTGGCTGTTTTCCATCATAAACTTCAACACCCCATGCAAGCAACAAAGCCACAAATTCAATGTGATGCTCTGTTAATGTCAAACTTTTTATCAATGGAGGGTAATAATAATATGAACATTCATGACACAGTCAAGTTTAAATCCACCTTACTGACGTAAGACCTTGCCCAAGTTTTACAAAGGAAAATAATGGGTACACTGCAATTTGATACAAAGAAATAAAAAACTTATTTTACCTTGAGCATCATTGGTAGAAGAAGAATCAATACTTGAGTCGTTATTATTGATTGAAACATTAAGGTGCAAGCAGTCCTTTTGGAGTTCACCTGTAAAATTAATATTATCACAATTAAAATCTAAAATCCTTATTTCCAAATCCAAATTCTCAAAAAAGCACACCAAAAATTCAAAATAGAAATAAAACTAGAAAAACCCTTAAATTCTTTAGAGCAGAAACCCCAAGTCCAATTCATTAATATTCCCATATCCCTTGAAGCAGTTGCACTGAAAGAGTGCAGGTCTCGGCTCCACACACATTGTATGAACATGCTGGAAATTCAAAGCATAGTATATGTCAATGCCAAATAAGTTTAGCATACTGCATACCAGTGTTGAAGCACACTATATTAGAGTGTCACCATAATCAATATTAAAAAGTGATTTTTGAGTCATTAACTACATACTGCATAGCATTGTGTTGTATTTCCTTGGATAAGTTGGGCAAAAAAAACTGGTATAGTAGATAATTATAATTGAAATGTTTGTGAGCATGGGGCACGCTGATAAGTCTATTAAGTATTGAAGAAAAATGATCAAATTGAATTTTGTACTTACGATTCAATAGCTCTGAAATTTTCAAAAGTGCACCACTGCAAGTGTAATCTATGGTTCCTGCACAATACTATTCATTCATTAGCTATCGATTTTCATGAAGGCCTCTGCATTAATTAAAAAGGTAAGATAGGACTATTAAGATTGTGACGTCTCAAACCATTGTCACTTTTATAGATTTGAACAAAGGACTATTATACAAATTTTTTTTGGGGGGAGGAGGGGAGAGGGTTGTTAAAAAATCATAATTGGGAACAACGCATGGTTGAAAAGGAACATCATGGTAAAGCTCTAGCTGTTTCCATCCTGGGTTGCATTGACATTTCACAAAGGGATATTTATTCGTAGTCACGTAGGTTCCATTTCCACAGTCAGTAAGGTTGCAAAGATTAGTATTGCAAGGGTAAATCCAGGAGAATAGAGAAGATATTGAATAAATGTCTTGAACAAAACCAGAGCAAAGACAAAATACCAATATGCAACTAAATTTAAGAAAGAATCTATATTGTAAACTTGTTGCAGTATTGATATGGTATAAGGTGTATTATTAAAAGGAAAATAGAAATGAAGTTTCTATCCGGTTTGATAATCTACCTGAAGCGGATATGTTTGAGGTCGTTTCCACCCTCTGATGAAGAAATCAGAGTGATGAGAACCCCCGGTTCGAACTACACAATCCATTCTTTGTTCTCCTCTTCCTCTTCCATGGAGATAACATCAACACAACTACTGTTTTCACGGTGGCGTGCGGCCAGGGATTCAAACCTAGGCGTTCCTTCGACACTGGAATTTGCAGTTCAAAAATCTGTATTCGCCAAGGACGTGATCTCTGGAGATGTTCCAGGCAGGGGTAGAACTTTTTAATCAATCATCCTCATGAAACACTGAATGCGAAAATAGAGCATACTCAACATACCGTGAAAGGTTCCTCCAGTAGCAAAAATGGTCCTATTTGGAATGAGCACCTTGACGTACTGCACATTGACAAAATATCAGAGATTCCACAAACAACGAATTCTTAAAATCCTGCATTTAAAATATAGAGAATATCTGAACACACATTATAGTTTAGCTCCGTTTGCAAGGGTCCTAGTCACAGACAATAAGTAATCATGCAGAATTCAGAATCACCAAGTGTTGCTTTCTTGACATTGTAAGATACAAATACTCGCCATTTCTCAAATATATGTTTCTTTTGCATCCAACTCGGGATATTTCTTATATACACCCTTGGAAACCAATAAATTTCGAACAAAAATTAAGGTGTGGTGAGTGGTTCACCAAGTTTGGCAATAAAAGAAAGATTTCAGTTAGGCTGGCACAGTGCACATGTATTTGTTTTGTAGAACGAAAGGAATCAACAGGGCATGTTTTCTGGAAATGTCCATTTCAATATCTTTCGAACATGGTAGCATGTACAATTCAATTATCTCTTCATCTCTTCTCTATCCTTGCAAGACCTCATCTAGGGAACAACCAAGATGACCAAGGCAGCTGTGAAGAGCCATGACATATGATAAGACTATTTGATGGTGATTTTCTTTAGAAGATAACATACAAGGCATTTTTCATGATCACAGTTCTCCACTCCACTGAAGGGGAGTTGCAACTGACTCTTCCTACTTCTAATTGGCTGGCTCCAAATTGCTATAACAATTAAAAACTATGAATAAATGGTATGGTACGTGAGGAAAATCCATGAGCGTTAATGCTTATAGGGATGGAAACAAACTCTTTTAACTTCTAGGAGTCCATGGAAAACAACCATAATATCCTAGGAACCCTACAAAATCCAAACGACTGTCCCTACAAATTAACAGGCCCATCCTGAAGTCAGAAAATTCAAATATGATAAAAAACCTAAAGGAATTGTTAGATAAATCCCTAGCATGTCACTTTCATCGACATCTACTCAAGTAACATTTGAATCAATGGAAAAGAGATCGTCAAATTGATGGACGGTTCTTTACTACTTGCCTTCAAAAGGGCTGCTTCATTGTGAGGTCAAAGACCCCTCAATGAACAATTTTATAGGTGGTCCACGGGTTTAACAAAACTGTGGATTATACATAAGGAAATCGTCAATGATTTTTTTAACCCAATCAGAGCATTGCATGAGGATTTAGTTGCCCAATTACCTGGTTCAATCACTAAGAATATCAAAGTACAAGGTCCTGGGTCAGATAAGGGTTTAGTGTACCATTTCTATGGTTGTAGGGATGTCGAACTCCCGTGACAGGATGGTCACTTTTTTGCCATTGGTACGGTAAGATAAATGCATCATCTCCCACATCCAACGTGTGGAGACTTGACCTAGGGAAATTGGTGGTCCCTAATGTCTTCTTAGATGTAGACCTACTCAAGGAAATTGTGGCCAATTATGGCGAATTAATTTGGGCAATAAGATCTGGAATGGGAAAGGTTATGGTTATGATGGATAAGGAATAAATTTCACAGATCTTCAAAATCAATCAGGATACCAACAAACCAATTGACTTTGAGGCCTTCAAGAAGAAGTACAATCAAAATAAAAGCACCTATAGAGTAGTCTTCTTGTCAAAATTCAGAGTGAAGGGTCACAATAATAAGAGTGTAAGGATTGCATCCATGGAATCATAGCCTTTTAAGGTGGATAGTTTTGAGAATTACTTCTCTAAAACTTACTACTCATTGTGTCAGATCCTTGGATTTGACAAACAGGAGGTTATCCCCATTGCTTTGATGTACATGGCAGTTGACATTCAGAATGTCATGGTAAATGATGAGTTTGATTATGCAACATGTCTTTCTGATGTTATTCACAAGTTCTTGGATTGATGCAAATAAAAAAGGGTGAGTTGGGGATCAAATTTTAGTGGTATTCTCTCTTATGCCACATGTTCCTGTATAGGGGAAGGCTAGAATTCAACTTTGCATTGTAGATTAATGATATTGATGAGAATGGAGATCAGTTCCCAATCCACAGTTAGACTCATTTGTTGGACTTGCATTGTGGACAAGCAAGCTATGTTACATTTAGAAACCATTTTATTAAAGATAACAAGTTTCCACAATCCATAATAATAATTGCTAAACGATTTCTGGATTTGATTGTGTGATGATTTTTTTGCATCAACGTTTCGGATCACACTCTGTGATCCATCATTAGGATGTGATAATTGCTAGACCATTTTATTGTTAGGCTCCTATCTTTCCTATAGGGTCAAGTGCCTAGGATTCTTACAGAACCACTAGATTTTTTAGGCCTATGGTGAGAAGGTCTAACTTGGGTATCTAGCATAATTGGGGTGATTTTATTCTTCATTCATATTGCACTATCTTGAGAGTGTATTGAAGCACAATAGGACCCCATTTCCTACCAAGATTTGTGCCCTTGAGAATTGGATTCTTAGAAGTCATATGAAAACTAGCTATGGCTGAGGAGACACAGTTGACAAATCAAAGGAAAGATTCATTCTTCCCTTTTCTTACACTATTTTCCAGATTTAAATTTGAACAAGGAGGGCTGGAAGAAATTATATGAAAAATTTAAACCTTTCAAGATGGCTTAGTTGCAAGCAAGGAATTTTGACCTAGAAGGATTTATAAATGAACTTAGGATAAGAATTAAAAGGTCAAAAAATTTCCATCAACTTGACTATAGTGAGGATGTGATCAGGAATATCTTGGATGAGAAGGAAGTGAATATGAGAAAGGTGAAATGGACTACTTTTCATAAGAGTGAGGATGAAAAGGAGAAAAAGGATACTTCTTACAAAGGAGCATATGCTGATGTTGATGATCCTATTCATAGGATCTAGTTAATGTGGCAGAATATTGACAAGTTTATTGGTGAAGCTCCTCAAATTGAGGAGAGGGCAAAGGGAAATGATCCAATATTGGAGGAGAGGCCTACATATTAGCCACCAAAAGCCACATCATATGTGTTCAAGAGAAAACCAAAAGGGGTGGTTATCAGGGAACAAGCACAACAATCCCCACCACATGTGAAGATTCCCCCATCTCCTCCTACACAAAATTTGATAGAAATTGACTCTCCCCCAAGAGATTCATCACCCAAAAGGAGGAGGGTTGAAAATATTTCTTTGGTAGATTACACAATTGCTCCTGAAGAGGAAGATGAATATGAAATAACAAGAGATGATGTGCTATAGATAATGCCATCTCCTCAAAGAGATGAGAATGTACCTCCTCTAGTGGACATGATAGCAGAGAACATTCTTGGAGGTATTGACCACACCAAGGATGTTAGGGAACTAGCTTACAACAAGTTCTCAGATGATGATTCATTTGTCAAGTCTTAGGAGTTCAAATATTTCCTTTTGAGGTGCAAGAGAGAAGATTATGAAAATGTATTGAATAATGAAATGGCTAAGTCTCCAAGAGAGACAAGAGAACAAGTATCTAATAGGTTGGTAGCATAGAAGAGTGTTGAACAAAGGGAGGTTGCACCAGAAGAGGGTAGACAATTTCTAAGAGGGAGTGGAATAATTTTACTCCTTGAGTGGGACATAGCCTCTGTCATTGCTCTAGACACTATTAAAAGGCATGATGCAAAGATCATTTCAACAGAGGATGAGGCTACATTTGTATTGTGAAGTTCAAGTTTCAATCCAAGATGGGAAACCTTGGCTACTTGGGCCTTAGCCCCAAATACTAACAAGATAGAAGTAGCATAGCCTATAGAGGATTTAAGAGGAGGTCTTATCATTAAAAGAGTGGTTAATACACCAACAATTGAGGCAACAACCTTAGTTGTAAATTTTACATAATTCAAAAGAGCAACAATTGAATATTTGTAGGAAAAATATGATAAATCTTTGTTGGAATATCATAACTTGTTGAATGAATATAATAAGGAAAAAGAGAATAACACAATTGGAATGTACAAGTGTAGTGACAACAACAACCACAATAGTTGGCACCACCACCTCCACCACCTTCAATGGCTATAGTTGTGAGGGGAGACAGATCAATGGTGGCAAGCACCTCTTTTGCCCCACCTCAAAGAAGCCAAAATGAAAGAAATGTCTTGCTTGAACAAATTAGCACATATGAGGAATTGTTGATACACTACAATGAATACAAGCATGAGAATAATATGCTTGTTATCTCTAATATGTTAGGACATTTGATGGGGAAATATTGAAGAAGATAGGTAGTGTTCATAGAAACTATTCTTTAATGATGAATGCAATTGGTAGATTTACAAGGGATAAGATAGAGGTCATTCCTTTGATAAAAAAGTAGATCCCAAGGTTAAATTCTTTGATTGGCGTGATCAAAGGATTAACATATGATCCAAATAAACCTAAAGAGATTGTCCCAACCTACCAAATTATCAAAATAATTGGAGAATATCAGGGAGTGGTAGGTCCCTTAAAAGATAGAATAAAGGAATTGATCAAATAATTTGATGATAGTAGTGCATAATGCTTGATATAATAAAGGGCAATGGAGAGGTCAAGCCTTGTGAAGAGTAGAATGCACAATTAGAAAGCATCACAACAACACTGGCTTACCTCATATGTGAAAAGGACCCAGTAGATATTGAGCTTATGAAGAATAGTTTAGATAAGCTCTGGGACACTAACAAGTTCTTGGAAGAATTTGACAAAGAAGTTGAGCAAGTGGTCTTAAAATATGGCACATACAAAACAAAGTTGGATGAATTCCTTGCATTCCATTGACCAATAGAGGAGCAATACAAGGCATGGGATGATAAATATTATAAATTTCTAGAGCTATAAAGCTTTATTGATGTGGCTTAACTATTGTTCTTTTAGTTTTTGAGATGGAGTCATTCTTTTGTCTTTTTTGCACACTTAGCACCAACATGGTCCTCATCAACTTCAAGAGGAATTTTGTCTTCTAGTGGGCCTTGCTTTTGTCCTCATCTACCAAATCAGCATTTACCAATCTTTTGGTACCAAATGAAGATGGAGAAGCAAAAAAGTAAGTTACAACTATCTTCATCGAACACTTTTTGGAGAAACATTAAAGATTTACAACTGCAATGATAACAATATTTGTCCTTTATGGAATATTTTCCCACGAGTAGTTGTAATCATATTTTGTTATGTAATTGCATGTCAAATGAAAATGTGAAATGTGTAATTTGGCCCGATGCTTATTTTTCTCCCTTGTTCTTACAAAAGGGAAATCAAGGCCATTTGCACGGGACCTTGGAGGAATTTTTGTATTGTAGAGAAATTTTGTAATAGAGTTTGTGTTTTGAGTTTATGTTATTGTCTGAATAGGATTTTTTATAGTTTGAAATGTTGTATAATAATACTAGCATCAATTCATGAATATACAAAGACATCTTTTCAGCCCAATTGTCTCCTACATGTATACAGTATACAGTTTATGAACTAAAATGATCAAAGATTACTTTCTTCATCTTCATAGTCTTTCCTATGTATGAATGTTTTCGTTATAGATTTTACTCAAGGAGTAGATTAAATTCTTTAATAGAAATATTAAATTGTATGTGTGTATTCAAGGAGTTATAAGTAGAGTTGGTTTGAATTTATGAAGAGTAGTAATGCAACGTGTTGTTACACAACTTTGCGATGCTTGGGTTAAACATTGTTATATGAGTTTCAATTATACTCATATGATTCTCCATGCCCTAGGTTAAGGTACACCAGTCTCTTACATTTGTTTGTATTACAACTCCTTGATCAATCTTAATTGAAAATCCATCAATGAATTTCCCAATTTTTGTATTAAGTTATATACATAGAATGATATCTACATGTTCTCCTGTAATTGAATGTTTGAAATTTTAAAGATCAAGCCAGTATGTAGAGTTTAAGATTACAATTCTTTATCATTTTAGTGAGAATGTATATGCTTTTCACAGTATTGGAGATAATGGCAAAGGAATCTTAAAGAATAATGTAAAGGATCACCCTCCTAGGTTTTGTAGAGCCTAAAGTGCAGAGGGAAAGCATTATCTAGCTTTCTCCTATTTTTTGGCCAATCCCTCAAGATAATTAACCATTATAAATGGCTATTGTATATATTATATTTGATATCAACTTGGGAATTAAAAAACACCAACAGATTAGCGAATCTGTTGGGGACTAATTGAAAATTTGGTGCAAATTGTTCAATATAGAATCAAAGTCATCTTCAAGTAATGCCCTAAGTATTTCTGGTTAAAATTGCATATACATGTGAAGTGCCTTTTGGTTTGTGTTAGGATTTGTCAAATTGCTTCTACATTTACAATCTTCTTTGATAAATTTTTTAAATACTTTGAATTCCCATAATTGGGTGGCAATTCTAAGTCTCCTTTGTTGGTGCAAAAGAATTAAGAATTTTTTTTTTCTAAGATTGTAGAAACCATGAGAGGAATGAGATCTCAGTTCAACAAAGATCTTGAAAATAATCTTGAAGGAGAACTTCCACGCAGTCCTCGATGGTCATGGAAGAAGAAGAATATAAGTAGGTATACTCCCCCTCCTCTTGAATCAAGGTATTCCCATGATAGTAATTTGAGTTTAATAGATTTTCTTGACCTTAATTATGAAGAGCTTTCCATAGATGAAAATAATTGATGCATAGAAAAAGAGAGGCTATGATATATAACCTCCTTTTTCTAGTTAGAGCTTCATTCAAAAGATGAGATCCAAGCAACTTTGAAATAATTGTCAACCCAAGAGGTGAATTAAATCAAGATTTAGGGATCTTTCAGTCTCTCCTTTACACAAGGATGGGGTGGCGAGCTAGATTACAACTTAGGGAGGAGAAATTGAATCAACAAGCAAACCCTAATTCTAGGTCTAACACATGTAATGCATAAATCTAACACCAAACAAAAAGAAACTGTAACTTTTCTGGTAAAACAAGGAGTAGAGAATGTTGTACACCTGGTCAAATCCAACTTTTCTAAAGTGCTAACAGGGACTCAGTTGCCACCAAAGGTGAATGGGTCTTGGTAGGCCTATTTTGGGAACTCTGAATCTAAAACAAAAGCTTGTA